>JAXIVD010001749.1:30000-75933 GCA_036785275.1 Cancer borealis
ATAAATAATAATAATAATAATAATAATAATCAAGACAAGTTACGTTCCTACATTAACCCCATCATTTAATAACCTTCCTTCCTTCCTTCCTTCCTTACCTGTAATTGTATCACCTCCAAAACCACAAACTGATTGCCATCTTGTCCCTCTACTGCCATAATCTCATCCTCATCCACGTCTCCCGTGTACATCTCCACCTGCAACACAACACAACACAACACATACAAACACATATATAACACACATAAAGGAGAAATTCTTTGTGGTGGGAGCTCATTAGAAATAATATTAAAACATATACATAAAAATAGGAGGAAAAGAAAGGAGAAAAGTAAGAGTGTAGATAATGAAATGTAATAAATATAAACACATAGAACAGGCCATAGGAACCCACCTGTTGGCCATTAATGAGCTGCAGCCTTTTCTGTCGGCCAATCTTGAGGGCCTGTGCCTTCTCCTGAGCTGAAGCATCAGGGTCGTGGATGGCCATGTGTCGAATGAGGTTGCCTGGCGAGGTCAACAGGTCAAGGTCAACAATAAAAAAAAACAAGAAATAATGAGTCAAAAATATTATAAAAAAAAAGACAAACGGATTCACACACGTATATAAAATTTTTTACCTTTATGCCTGAAAGCCTTGCCACACTCCGGACACTCTTGGGTCTTCTCCCGAGGCAGCGGTGGTATGTACTCAGGGTTGTGGTACAGATTCTGGTGTCGCTTCAACAGCTGCTTCTGACGAAAGGCCTGCATAGGGAGGGAAGGTAAAGGATAAGGGAGTGTTGAAGGGAAGGGAAGGGAAGGGAAGGTAATTTCCTCTCCGCTCTCCAATATCATCACCGTCAATATTTCCTTTGCAATCTTCTGTTCTTATCACATTTCTACTTTCTATTTAATCAATCTTCACTACAGTCTAATACTTATCCTATATTCTGTCTCTCTCTTCCTCTCTTAACTTCTCAAAGGAGCTAAAATCATCTCTTTCACCTCTCTTCTTCCTACAAAAACTCTCTCTCTTCCACCTCTTTTCTTCCTACAAAAACTATCTCTCTTCCACCTCTCCTCCCTACCTTTCTCCCTCTCATCTCCTCTTCCTACAAAAAGTATCTCTCTTCCACCTCTCCCCCTCACCTCCTCCTCCTCCTCCTCGTACAAAGTGTGTGTAGCCTCACCTGGTCACACTGGTCACACTGGTAGGGCTTCTGTTCAGTGTGTACCAGCATGTGAGATTCAAGATGCCTGGCAGAGGTGGAGGCGTAAGGACACAGGTCACACTTGAAGCACTTTTCACCCTCGTGGCTCTTGTTGTGTTGCTTGAAGGTGTATCTGGAGGGAAGGGAAGGAGGAGGAGGAGGAGTGTTATAGTAAGGAAACATTTTATTTGTGCCTTGGGGGAAGTTACGGTAAAATTTTTATTAATGTGTCTAGATAAAAGTTGGCTGAGAATGGTTAGGTTAGGATAGGTTTGGTATTATGTCTTATGGAACAGATTGGGGGGAGCTAGAGTGTAATAATTGATGATGACAATGATAATGATAATGATGATAAATCCTAACCAACATCAACACTTTATAGAGTTACACCTCTACTTACCTGTCTGGAAACGCCTTGCCGCACTTTTTACACTTGAGTGGTTTGTCGGAGGTGTGTAGCTTCTGCACGTGTATCCTGAGGTCAGTCTTGCGACCACATGTAGTTGGGCACAGCTCACACGCGTACACGGGCTTGTTACCTGACGTACACACAAGGAGAGAGAAGACGACTGTGTATTTGTAACCCAGAGAGAGGGAGGCAGAAATAACACACTTAAAATAAATTATAATATGGACATGTTTAGATTAAGAACAAAAATACTGGAGGAGGTGGAATAGGGGAATATTAACTACACACACACACACACACACATATACGCACACGGCCCCGTACACTCCTTCGTTTAGATGGCACCTACTACCTGTATGTATCTGCTTGTGGGCCTTGAGCGAGTTGGACTGGGTGAAGCGAGCTCGGCATATCTCACACTCGTACGGTTTCTCCCCGGTGTGAATCCTGAGGTGACGCTTGAGTTTGAATGTGTCTGGGCTGGCGTAGGTGCAATGGGGACACTGGTACGGGCGCTCACCGGAGTGGCATCGCATGTGGCGTTTAAGCTTGCTGAGTTCCACGCTGGCATACTCACAGTCAGGGCATTTGTGGGGTTTCTCGTGTGTGTGGATGTACCGCACGTGTCTCACTAACTCACCTGAAACAATATATTCATTAAACATTTTTTTTTTTTTTTATATATATACATTAAAAGGGTACTAGCTAAGGGACAATAAAAATATATTAAATAAAATCTCGCTTGTGGCCAGATCCTGTAAAGAGGACAGTAGGAGGAATAGAAGCAAGGGTTGCAGGTCCAGTTTAACATTTACAATATACTTGCATTAATTTTACTCTTCAACTTATAATAAATTCATTCCAACAGAAATACTTAGTACAGTGAGTGAGTGAATTTGCGATCAGAAACATCATGGAAGGGTTGAAAAACATAACATAACTTAACCTAACCTATCTTGAGCAATTAAATACTAAGACATAGAATAGAGAATAACCTAACTTAACCTAACCTAACTTGAGCACCTAAACACTAATAAACATAGAAGCATGAGTGAATTTACTATTTACCCGAGGTGGTGAATGAAACGTAGAACAGCGAGTAATTTAACCTAACCTAACTTGAGTAGCTTAACCCTAAGAGACATAGTACTATTTACCCGAGGTGGTGAAGGTACTCTCACAGTACTTGCAGCGGTGTGGTTTGATGCCAGTGTGTGTGTTGACGTGGTTCTGCAGGGAGGCGAGGGTCTTAAAGCCACGCTCACACACTGAACACTTGTGTGGACGCTCCTCACTGTGGGACTTCATGTGGCGGGACAACAAGTACCTGGGCAGGGCAAGATGGGTCGGAGGAGGCGGGGCAGAGGGGGTGGGGCAAGGTGGGGCAGAGGGGGTGGGGCATGGCAGGGCAGGGCAAGGTGGGACAGGGAAGGGTAGGGAAGGGAAGAGGAAGTGGATTTCATGTTAGGTATTACTTGATAATCTCTCGCTCTCTCTCTTTTTTTTAATTCTCTTTAATGACATTTTTTCTTTCTTTTTTTTTACATCAAAAATACGTAAAAATTTTTTTTTTAATCCCGCTTGTCACCAGATCCTGTATTATAAAAGTGAATACAACATCTAACACATGTATGTATGTATGTATGTTCTTACCTTTTTGGACTGGTGTAGTTACAGTAGTTACACATGTGCGCTTGTGTAACGGTCTGAGATTTCTTGTGGATAATACGCATCATTTTCTTTTCATCCTCGTCGCCAGATTCCTACAGAAGGATAGATATAAAGGATTGCATTCACACTACTACTACCACCGCATCACCAAGGAGTACAAAGGAAGAACAGACAGCAACAGCCTTACTGGACCTAACGAGGCTGTCCGTTTAGCTACACTACTACTATAATACCTACTTGATAGAGACCAAAGGAGTTATAATATAAGTAGGGAAGAACAAGATATATTCAGCAATCAATATTTTCCATTTCAAACAGGACTGCCTTATATCTTTCCCAGGACATTTAATAAGCTCAGTACTTGTTCTCTCTACTCCTTAGCTCATAAAACAGTAATATCAATGCCCACTGCTCTTAATCCTATCTTATAATGAGTAATAATATCTGTTTAACCTAACCCTTGGCCCTAAACTAAGGCGCAACACACACATAACTAAAACTAACTAACTAACTAACTAACCTAACCTAACCACCCCACACTTACATAGCTGAGTCCTTCGTCTGCCTCGTTGAAGTCATACACGGTGTCGTCCTTGTCGGTGTCCGTAGACTGTTCCACGATGAGCACGTAACTGACCTCCCCGGGATTGGTGGAGGATGGTACCAGGGTGACGATCTGATTGTTGTCTCCTGTAGGGGGGGAGAAATTATGTGAGGGAGGGAGGGAGGGAGGGAGGGAGGGAAGGAAGGAAGGAGGGAAGCAAGAAAGGAGAAGGGAAGGCAGAGGGAAGTAAGGGTAGTAAGAGTGGATAGGTATGTAAACGTCATGCTGATATGAGTAAAAATAGAAGAAAGAATAATCAAAGGAATGAAAATTAAAACACACACACACACACACACACAAAGCCAGAGACAGAGGAGTGAAGCAGAAAAATGTGAAAGTTAAATGTACATAATATAAAAGTCTAGGAATGCCTGAGTGAGTGACTGACTGACTGAGAGACTGACCTGTGTTGAGTACGACTGGACTGTTAGCTTCACCCTGTTGCATGCTGGGAATGACCTGCAGAGTGCCATCCTCCCCTAGTGCCACCTGGCCCTGTGGTAGGCTGTCGCTATCCTGCACCACCACCACCACCGCGGGAGTAAGGGTCATTAGGTACGGTAATAAGAGTGTTTCTACTCTAGTATGTACCTCTAACTCCATGTAAACTTAATTATACTCTAGAATATTTACTCCTCATTTATGTATATTTTTAGTTCATAACTTTATTATTATTATCATTATTAGACTTCAGATATAATTAGTTTTTGTTTTTTTAATTACTGTAATATAATTAGTTTATTATTAACACATTATGTATATGAAGGGGAGTTTCATGGATAATATATATTGGAATAAACACAAAAAAATAGATATATACGTCCACATCCACTTCTTCATAACTGTAACCACTACACGAAAAAAAAAAATACATTTCCTGATACAAAGAAAAAAATAAATAAATAAAAGAGTGTATACAACTAAACGTAAATACAATGATAAAACTAAATCAATGTATTATCCCTCCCATCTCCTGCAGTGAATCTTCCTCCTGATCACTACACCAAATAATACACTAAAAAATACATAATAAAAATAAAACCATATAAAACTGAACCTAAAATACAGTAATACAACTAAATCAATGCATTATTCCCCCACCTCCTGTAGTGAGTCTATTTCTTGAGCTACGAAAATAAAATAAAAAGAAAAAAGAAACTATAAAACTGAAGCTGACTAAATATAATAATACAACAAAATCAATGTATTATGTCCCCCATCTCCTGCAGTGAGTCTTCCTTCTGAGCACTACACTAAAAAATACATAATAAAATTGAAACTGTATAAAACTGAAGCTAACTTAATACAAATAATACAACAAAATCAATGTATTATGTCCCGCACCTCCTCCAGTGAGTCTTCCTCCTGAGCCAGCATCATGGACGTGCCCTCTGCGGCCCCAGACTCTCCCTCTGAGCCGTCAGCCGGGTCAGAGGACACCACCACCATCTGCTGCTGGCTGCCGTCCACATTCTGGTAGAAGTATTGGCCTGACTCGTCCACAAACACCTGCGCCACATCACCTGCAGCATTCACCGTGATGGTAGCCATTCTAAGGTAGATAATATGTATTGCATCAAGTACTCAAGCTATTAAAGCCAATTATATGTTAATGACTAGCTGTATGACAAGTTTTTTGCATTTGAGTTATATATAATAGCAGTAGTAGTAGTAGTAGTAGTAGTAATGTGTGTGTGTGTGTGTGTGTGTGTGTGTGTGTGTGTGTGTGTGTGTGTGTGTGTAGGTTCAATCAATCAATCATTGGAGGCATACACCAAGGGGAGCGTCGCCTCGCCAACCCTCCGACGCCAGCTCCTGTGATCACCCCATACAGTCACCTTCCCATACCAAGTAACTCCCAGCAGGAAGCATCAACTTGCCTCGGCCATGAACTTTGTGTCCGCCCCCTTGGCCTTCTCCACCCCGGGTTATCCCTTTCAGAGACAACCTAACAAGCAAGATCATCTTCTGGATAACGTGCCACAGTGCCACAGTGCCACATGCCTACATAGACGGAGTTGACATTGACGGACTATGGTTATGTAGTGTGGTGGTAGTGGTGGTGGTTATAATAATGATATAATTGTGGTAGTGATAGTAGTAGTGGTAATGGGTTGTAACAGTACACTCACTGGTAGGTCCGTGGTCTCCAGTCTGTATTTCCTTGTTGAAAGTGTCCAGGTAGTTGTGGATGTCACTGATGGTCTCGCCGCCCGGGCCTGAATCCATCCTAAACAAAACAAAATAAATAAATAAATAAATTAATTAATTAATTAACTAACTACAATATAAGAACACATAAGAATATAAGGAAGCTACAAAAGACCTGGAAGCCTGCACTAGGTAGTTCCTGTTAATCCTTTACCCCCTTATACCAACACTAAACAAAAACACAACAATTAATTAATTACACCAATAATGACCTAACAATCCTCATTTTGTGTTAAATAATAAGTAATGTAATATAATTATTCCAGCATCTAATCGTAACCTTTATCACTAGCATAACTAACAAAATTACCTTTAATCTTCCCAAATTACCTATGTAACCATCAAGCATAGAGGTTAAAACAAAATTTTAAAAAAAGGTAAAAGTGCAGAATAAGGCCTTTTGTCCTTTCTTTTTCCTCTCCTTCCCTACATACTATACATAGTGTACTCAACACATCTGTCAAGGTTTCAGGCGGAGTCATCATTATTTACCTCGCAAAACGTCTTTGAAGTTATGTTAGGTTATGTTATGTTAAATCATGGTTAGGTTAGGTTACGGTTATCTTATGGTTAGGTTAAGTTAGGTTAGGTTCAGTTCAGTTAGGTTCGGTTATATAAAATGTTTTCATTTTATTACCCAAAAGTTAGGGTTCAAACCCTTAGATTTTGTTCTGGATTTGGGTAATAAAATGTAAAAATCTTATATAATCGAATCTAACTGGACCGAACCTAACCTAACTTAACCTAACCATAACATAATCGTAACCTAACCTAACAACCTTAACCTAACCATAACTTATAACCTAACCAACTTAACATAACATTACATAACTTCAAAGACGTTTTGCGAGGTAAATAATGGTGCCACCCGCCTAAAACCTTCACAGATGTGTTGAATACACTATGTATAGTATGTAGGTAAGGAGAGAAAAAAGAAAGGGCAGGCTTTATTCTGCACTTTTACCCATTAATTAAGTTCACCGTGTTAATTATATACGAATCACAGTTATTATATTCTTAGTGGTAGAGGTGAAGGTAGCAGTGTCATTAACTAACCGTGTAAAAGATAATGATAAAAGAAAAAAAAACAAGACATTCCCATAGATTAACGTAGAATTATTAACCCAATATAAACCCCATAATCATTTCAACCCTTACAAATCATTAGGAAGGCAGGAAAATGTCATTCCTTAAACAGGTAAAGATAATAATGAAAAAAAAACTAAAGTAATTAACGTGTAATTACTAACCCAATATATACTCTACAATCCTAGACCATAACTATTTCACCACCTCAATATAACCTAAACTAAGCTAATTAAATATTCCAAACATATAAACGGAGCCAGAAACTAGGAAGGAGGAGTTCAAATAATAATATCACAACAACAGACGAGAAACCATCATGGCTGTCCATTCCTTCTTTCCTTGTCTCATCATAACCTTCATTATTATCCCTATTTCAAAGCTTCCACGCATCCTGTGGCATACAAGGCGTGGTGGAAGAGACCCTAGTGAGTGCCTCCTCCTGGGACTATAACTACAACCACGCAACCTGACGGACAAAGCCACATTTAAAGCTTTGAGAAGTGAAACGTAGGGGGCATTACGGGCGGTGTTAAGAGGCTAACACACGCTCCCGCCTCTAGCCCTCTATATCTCTTATCTACGGGTTATTACTGTGTTTTCTGGATCCTGGATGTGGTGAGGAGGCGTGGTGATCTGTGCCACGGGAATAAACGCTGGTGGATGCTCGGTGAATGATGTATTTGGTGGATGAATGCTAGCTGTCCTCACTCACAAGACCGCCGTTAGGGGCGCGAAGACCACAATGGCGTCCGCATCCACTCCCCCAATATAACTCTTAAGGCTATATTTAATTACACAAGCTTTGTTGGTGGATGATTTTGTGGATATCATGTTTTGTTTCGATATTTATGGCGGCAAAAATGTTTTATCCCATGCTGGCTGACATTTTCTTCTTGTGACCTCTTCTGCTTTTATATCGCTCTTCTATCCTTCTAAATACACGGAGAGAAACAAGATGCAACATAACACAACACTATATAATCACCCATGTCACTATAGTCCTTTCTTTTCAATTACGCTAATAATTTTCTTTGCGTTTTTTCCAGCGCCTGTACAAGAAACAGTTTAGTTTTTCCGATTATTCTTTCACTTTCCACTTTTCCCCCGTCCTCCTCCCCCTCCTCCGCTACCGCCAGCCGTCTGTACCACTCCTCTACTCGTACTAATGCTGTTATGGACTCTATTAGCCTGCTTCTTTTTTCCTCATACATGCCATATTCTACCAGGAAATGTTTAAAGGTCTCCCGCTCTCCAATACTCCTACTATTGCTGTTATGGACTCTATTAACCTGCGTATTTCTTCCTCATTCATGCCACATTCAATCAGGAAATGTTCAATGGTCTCCCGCTGCCCTCTACATAAGTTATATCTTTTATCTTGCTCGTCTCTGTTCTTATCTGGCCTTTACTTCAACTTTTACTGTTCTTGCCTTCACTAAAAGCTTATTACTTCCCAATTCCTGCAGTGCTTCTAGATTTTCCTTTTTTTTATACCACCTCAGAGTTGACTTGTCTTCCATTCCTACTTGCTATCTATTTTTACCATTTTCTTCTATCTTCTCCTTCTTGACTGCCTTCATTGATGATTTATGCCTGTCCTCCAGATTTCCTCTTCGTTTCCATCTCTCTAGTTTTCTTTTCCATGAAGTTTAAATGAGTCGTCTTCTTTCATTGCCTACTTTATAACTGTCTTTATTAAGGCCTTTTCAGGTACCCCTTTTAAGGTACTCCAGCCCATCTCTCAATTAAGAATTCGTATCATAATGATGTAGCTTTATTTATTTTGGTTGCTTATAATTGTTATATGTTTATGTTAGTTATTTTTTTCTTCAATCTAGCATATAGTTTATCTAAATGCATAGATGTACCGCGTTTTTTTCATTTGTTATTATTATTTTTTTTTTAACACATTCGTAAAACTGTTCTCCCGCTTCGAAGTAACCTATTCTTATCTCTGTATACATATATAAAGTAGATACTCAACGTACTAATTACATTCATATGAATTCTCATAACACTAATACAACTACTTTTTCTTACTTACAGAAGCTATACTTATGTATACATATGACACATTGTTTTCCTTATTTTCAACAGGAAGAGTTCTAATATTTGTAATAAACCACATAGTGTATACACATTATTATCATTACTTTTGCACAATGAATAGAGTTTATGTATCTCCTTAAATAAAACAAATATAAAGAGCGCCAGTCTCGATAAGATAGATAGATAGATAGATAGATAGATAGAGAGAGAGAGAGAGAGAGAGAGAGAGAGAGGGGGCGGGACATCAGCTGATCATCAAAACATTGGCTGTCAACTAAACATTAAAACATTACTACTTTATCATATAACAACAATAAAATAAATATAAAGGGCTGCATTTATTAGGAGACTCTTCGTAAGTATAGAGATAATTTTTCAATGTAATTAACCTTGCCAAGTAATCTTAAATAAGGGTAATTAACTCGGCTCTTACTTACTTTAGTTACTTTGGTGGATTCTGTCTGTTAATGACCTCGTCCAGCCACCGACCTTAACCTACATTGACACATAACAGAACCTTGTTCAAACCAAACTAAACTTTACCTTATTCTCGAAGAGAAAGTCTCAGAAAAAAATTGAATATCTCACAAACTAAGAATTTGTGACGTTAATGTAATTAAGAAAACCTTTTCAAAATGCATCAGGTAATGTATTGATTTAACCCTGAATTCTCTAGTGGATTCTGGTAAAGATGTTTTTAATTATTATCTAGAATTTATATTATTTCGTGCACGTGTTTGTGTGTTTCAGTGACAAGAGGAAGGAAGGATGGCGGGTGTAGTAGAGTGCCACAGTCATGTGTTTCCAGGGAGAGTGCCAACAGAGGTGAAGAGCCTAATGAGTGCCACACACACCATGGACAAGGCATTCTTCAGACGACTCATTAAAAGTGTGTTAATGATCCTCTCTCTCTTTCTATCTATCTATTGAATCAGTTTTTTTGGGGGTAAATCTTAAGCTCATATTTTTTTGCCGGTAAATCTTAACCTCACGTGGTGGTGTTGTTTATGTCAGGTGCTTTGGGTTATCTGCAAGGAGGAAATGAACATGAGGCACCCATTAGTCAGCTGTGTGCTGCCAGCCAAGCCAACACTGATGAACAAGTGATGGTGAGTGTGTGGTTGAAATTTTAGGTCTCACTCTTAATGAACTATTCACTCTTTCAATAACAAATCAAATCACATCAACGGTATCAATTTGACAGGGAGAAATATAAGTTATAATAGTTAAAATCATTCCTAATTCTTTCTGTTCATCAATGTCTACACATACCTTTACTTTTTTTCTTTAGAGTGTGTGTGTTCAGTATTCAGGAGTGGTGAGTCTTCTGAAGTCTGTCCTGAGACTCAACACAACCACCACTAGACAGGATGCACTTGTAGCTGACCTCACTGCCCTTGGGTGAGTGTTGCTTCTATTCCTACAACACTTAAGTCAGCCATAAGTTAACATTTTGGATAATATGAAGATAAGGTTAGCCTACTAATTTTTTACTTTGATAAGTTTCTGGAAGTTGATATATATTGCATGATATTCTGCAACCTTAATTCTATCTGACGTGTAAGTATTAGCCTCGGGAGAAGACACCAATGTTATCTCCATATTACCCATACATTTTTTTATGCAAATGGACAAGAAATAGCTTTCATTCACTGTGATTCCTTTTTTAGAAATGAATCCGTACACATACAAACATATTTTGTAGTTTCGTAGTGTTGCATGTACTCCTACAACACTAAGGTCAGCCATAAGTACATGTATGGCTGTTTACATCTGATTGTCTGTTGTGGTTCTTCCAGGTTCCATTTTAACTATCAAGTATAAGTAAGCCTGTAGTGGAAGCTGCATTAATACTACTTACTGCATTCCCTTCTCTTGTATTCTATTCTATGAAAATGCAAACTACAGAGAGGGAAGGATAGAGTAGCGTTTCCTGTAACCTCAATCACTTTGTCTTGACTGCCACCCATTAAGGGAGATATAAGTCAGGTATATATATAATTTTTTCTTCATATAGTAGTTCTAACCTGAGTCGTGTGATGCAGTGTTGGTTTTGCCTGCAGACTGCCGGGTGAGTTTGCTGTGGACGTTGGTCGTGTGGTGTACGGAGCAGCTCGGCCAGACATTGACCGTCAGTTGGTAGTTAATGCACCGGCCCTTCCCACCCTGGTACACATGAGTTGGAGAGTTGACGTCACAATCTCCACTAGGTAAAGATATCACTAGTTATGGGGAAGACAAAACACTACTAACTAAATATGTACTGGGTTCATTTCTGAGGTGAAGAGATATATGTAAGTTTTCTACATGAGATACAGGTTGCCTATCAATATTCTGGTTCCATCAGTTTTCCGGCTTGAATTTCAGAGCGCAGTTTGAAATTTCCCGAGTTGGCGCATCACTGTTTTCGGGAGGCACTGTTTATGTTTATGTTTTGATGGCGCTGTACCCAGAATTAGCTGTTTGCTCATGCCGGATTATTGATAGTCAACCTGTACCCTTGTTTTCCTTAGCTGGTTGTCACGGGTACTGGAACCAGTGGTGGTGCTTCGGATGCAGACCAGCAACGATGCTTCTTACACATTCCAAGTTCCTCTGAGCAAGTTTCATCTGCTGAGGTTTACAGTATCAAGTCTACTGCACCAGATGGGTATCCTGCAGACTGCTTCTATATGCAAAAAATAGAGATGGAGGTTGTGGTTATTCAAGTACAATGTTTAATAGATCTTGATGGAAGTTTCTCGCTAATTGACGTAATTTTGCAAGTGCGTTCTCATATAGATTAAATAATTGGCCCGAACTAAGTAGCTTTAGACCATATGGCTCTGCTACGGTTAACTAGGGAGCATTCACTAACCCTCTCGCCAAGAAGCTGCCGTGAGCCACCTTTAGGATGAGCCACTGAGCCAGACACACATGGCTCACAACCCTTCGACATAGAGAGAGAGGTTGGCATACATTAATTTGAAGTTAAATGTAATTGTAATTGTGGTAGTGATGTCAATTACTAGCTGTGGATTGTTTCCATGGACGTGCAGGAAACAAGTTGATAAATGATTGAGCCACTTCACAACTGTTGAATTTTACTAGAAGTCAAGAAGCTTTGTTCCTAACGAGGTATATGAAGTCTGCCGTACAAAAAAAGTTGTTTATTTAGAAGTTTCATAGACTTGTTGCAACAAATATTTTTTTCTATGTGGAATGACAATAGAAGAAGATCCATTCTGGCTAAAAACACAATTCACCAACGAACATTTTGCTTTACATTTGCAAGTTTGATTTCTTAAGTTGAGCGAAAAAATATTTTCCTGGAGTCCAACTGTGATCTATGTACAGAAGTCGAGTACACTGTGCAGACCAATTTGTGATTTACATTATATAAAAATGTAGTATTGTAATTACCATGGTTGAGATTATGTATTTTTTGACATCATGAAAACTATCTTGCTATAGTATACATTTGTACAATTTCTTTATTGACAAGGATCTCTGACAAGCCTTATTTATTCATGTCCATGGCACCAAGTTGTTGCCAAAACCTTCTTCAATATCACCATTGTATACAAATTGCTCTTTGTAATAAAAATCAAGTTTACAAAATAACTGGTATAAAAAGTACATCCATAATTAGAGAATAAAGTACATACATTGAAGATCAGCTATTCATTAATTCCACTCTGAACTGAAAATATCTCCTTTCTTAACGTATTTCCATTTTCAGGAGTTTTGCATTTATTCATTCATTCAAAAGTAGTGTCATAACCTTCCTCTCAACCTCTCACCTTTCATATCCTACAGTTCTCTTCACCACCCAGTCCTCCTCAATTCTCTTCACGTGTCCAAACCACCTCAACACACTGCTCTGCTCTGCTCTGCTCTACACAACTTCCTCGTAACACCAGCTCTCCTTCGCACTTCTACATGGCTCACTCAGTTCATACACATTACTCCACACACACTCCTCAATGTTCAATGAAAGAGGAATGTGTGTGGAGCAAGGAAGGATGATGGTGTACGGAGAGCAGTGTTGAATGCATGACACAGCCTTGACAATCCTTGGAGGCAGTTCTCATCAGGTGCAGGGTGGGGCAAGGGGGGAGAGGGAGGGCAGGAGTTAAATATGAAGTGGCAGAACTGTGATGTGGATATGACCCCCACCCTCGCCCCAGCCCCCACCTGCAGTGTTTTGGGGGAGGTATACTTCTCTTCTATAGGGGCTGAGTGAAAGGAATGTGTATGTATGTGTGTCTTGTCTTTTTATAGGGAAAAATGGGCTTCCTAGATACTCCATACATACTCCTTTCACTCTGGGGACTTACAAGCTAAGTGAAAGGAGTATGTATGTATGTGTGTGTGCAAGTGTGTGTGTGTGTGCATGGGTGTGTGTATACCTACCTTGCCTTAGCTACCTCCCTTAGGAGGATAACATTCTGTTATTTAATTAATATAGATTTTTTCAATTGAATTCCTTTCTCACATGAAATGAGGGAAAAAGGAAATCGTAAAAAAATGGTTTTATAAAATATAGTTTAACACTAAAGAGACAATGCCAAGAAAATCATGAAACGGTCATTTCAGTGAGAAAAAAGAAGTCTTAAATAAAAGGTTAAGGTGCATGGGTTTCAGTTCTGGTATCCATCAATGAAGATGCTCTCCAGAACGTCAGCCGAGCAAGCCCAACCCCCCACTGTGGTGCCCGACCACACCAGTTCCTCCCCCAGTAAACAGCTTAAGCATCACAAGCCCGGGCAGGGACTCAATCTGTCGACCAAGCGAATGCAAGGCCAGCACGCTACCACTGTACTAGCCAGGAGGCTAGTACAGCTTACAAACTAGTCATAAGAGTACAGTCATCACAGTTTTCCTAATTATGAAGGTTCATTTTCCTTCACTCTCCTTCCAAGTCAAGTCTCTGAAAAAGATTGTCTTTCCACTGTAGTCACAACATATTTTCCAGCAGTTGAACAAATGTAAACAATTACATTATTTATGAGGAAGAGGAATCATAAAACCAGTGTTCTACAACTCTCTCCTCACTCACTCACGCAAGCATGCACAAGTGCACACACATAGTCTATATACCAATGCCACAACAGAGAACTAACTTCAGCACTAGATACATAACTTTTAGTGGCTTACAAAATTAAGCCAATTATTCAGCTGAGCTCCTCAGAACATGCACTTCTGACTACCAGGTCTAGGACACACAAACCAGGTGAATGCCTTTCCTTTCACACCTGAACAGACAGATGAACAAAAGTAAGAAGACTGAGTAGTTCACTGGAGAGCAGTTGACATGAACAGCTGCTGGCTTTAACTAAAGCACTCATGGCTGGATCATGACTTATCACATCCATTGAAATGTGAATGTTAGTGTGCTTGACGTGCATTCAGCTTTCATCCACTTCCATGGACATAGACATAAAATGTGACATGTCAAAAGGTGCGTTGGTGATGGGAATGCCAGGTATGGAGGACAAAGCAAGGTTATCTAGATTAGCCAGCATACCTCCTGTTACATCACCATGATACACCATTGCATCAGAGACAGACTTATAGGCAGACTTCCTTCCTCCTTCACACTGGCTCAAATGTCGTGCTGCAAAGGAAACACAGATTGCAATGGAAGGAAAAACATAGATTCTGGATCATCAAACACTTAGTAAATACACCAAAGATGAAGTAATAAGTGCGTACGTTACCTAGAATGAATAACAGGATAATATCTGGTGGGTGTCTATTAATAAAAGGTTGGAAATACAAGGTTAAATAAAAGGCTCATCCATAAATACATTAAGGTGAGTGAAAATAGTAGACAGGAGCCACTGAAAGTGATTTAAAGCCAAGATACAGACCAATAAAGTATAATGATATAAGTATAATGAGTGTGAGAAAGGAGAGTGTGTGTGGAGCAAGGAAGGATGATTGTGTGTGATACAAGTGAATGGAAGGGTGGAGGAGGTTCAAATCGGGAGGGATGGAGGGAGGGTGTGGGTGTGGGTGTGGGTGTGGGTGTGGGTGTGGGTGTGTGTGTGTGTGTGTGTGTGTACTCACCTAGATGGTTGCCGCTACGCGAGCTGAAGCCACAGATGCAGTAAAGAGGTTTGGGCAGGACGATGGGAGGACCTAGCTTATAAGTAATCTTTTTGTGGCGGCCCTGAGGGTGGAACGTCCCGGAGTGTTTGGAGATTGTGTTCTTGCAGCAGGTGGAGAAGTTGCATCGGGTACACTTCACGTACGACCTGCAATAACAACAATAACATTTCAGGAGTTAATTAAGTCAAAACATTTCAACAGGGATAATTTTCACTCCCCTCTCCCTAAAAAAAAGCTTCCCTAGCATTGTTCATTTGTAAGCCTATCAAAAGCCTAAATTAACTTCCCTGCTAACTACTGTATCTATATTGCACTTTCAGCTTTCTTCTAAACAACATAAGCACATGGATAGATAGATAAATTATTGTTATCATTATCATCATTACTATATACTATCACAAGCGGGATTTTTTTTTAACGTATCTTTGGTGTCCCTTAGCCAGTACCCTTTCAATGTAAAATAAATAAATAAATAAATAAATAAATAAAAGAATAAAAAATTTGGAAGGGGAATATAAGCTAGATATATAGATAGATACACATAAGAAACACTAACACTAAGAATAAAAACCACAGTACAATAAACATACTTGAAGTGATGCACGAGGGAGAATTTTCCTTTACACTCTATGCATCTGTAATCCCTAGCCTCAGTATCAAGTTTGATGTCATGCCACTCCACGGTTGAAGACAAGGCCAAGGTGGGACTAACAGCCACTGGGTTGCTTGGAGGGGTGCCACTGCTGGACTGCTGCTTTTTGATCCAGGGTCTGAACATGATGCGGGTCTTCTGTCCAAACGGGATCTTGTACCGCTGCAGCCCTGGAATAACCACAAAATAATAATAATAATACAAGATTCTTAACAACTAACCGAAATTACAATAGATTATAGAAATAGAGTTAATGGATAATTCTATTACACACACACTTCAGCTAGTCTATAGAAGCAGTAGATTTCTTCATTAAACAGTGAGAGAGAGGGAGAGAGGGAAAAAAAAAAAAAAATTAAATAAAAATTAAATTAAATAAAAAAAAAAAATAAATAAATAAATAAAATAAAATAAAAAAAGAGAGAGAGCTCACCCGGAAAGCCAACCCGACTGATGTGATCCTTCTTCCTGTGTTCGTCCCTCAGGTATGCACTGTAGAAGTTAAGTTGGCACTGTTTGCAGCGGCACTGTTGGTGGGCGTGTCTCTGTACGAGGGAAGAGGAGGTGAGGTGAGATTAGGTGAGGTTGTGGCATCAGATCCAGAGCCAAAAAACAACGAATGTATCAGCTTAATGTAAAAAAATTGTAGTACATTTGGGAATTATACAAAACACATATTCTATCCTACAAATTGAAGTTGAATTAAAAGTACGTATAGCATAGCCTCAAGCCTATATCACAGTGTTTTCTCCTTAATTCTTTTGGAGACGTACGTGTGTGTGTGTGTGTGTGTGTGTGTGTATGTGTGTATGTTAGTTTAGGTTAGATTGGGTTAGGTTTGGTTAGTTTAGTTTAGTTTAGATGTGTGTGTGTTAGTTTAGGTTAGATTAGTTTAGGTGCATGTGTGTGTGTGTTAGTTTAGGTTAGATTAGGTCAGGTTAGTTTAGGTGCGTGTATGTGTGCATGTGCGTGTGCGTGTGTGTGTGTTACCTGCAAGTGCTGATACACGCGGTGGGAGAAGGAGTTGCTGGTGGCTGGACTAACAGACTTAACAGCCAGACAGAAGTGGCACTGTACGTAGCATGTGTTCTTGTGTTCCTGGGGAGTAGAAGTAAAAGGAAACAATTAATAACAAGACAACACCACAACCTCAACACCACTGCCATTCCCTGTACTCTATATTCTGTATTCCTTTGCATCCTTACCTTACCCTGTCACACATACATGATCACCCTTCCCTTGTACTCTCTCCAAACCGTAACACTCCTCTCCCCTCTCCTTCCTTTCCTTACACTCTTTATCAATCCTTACCCTTCCCTCCCATCCCCTGCCCCCCCGCCACTCACCACGTTGAAATGGTCAATGAGGCTGTAGAAGATGGAGGTCATAAAGTTGCACACCTCACATCGGTACGGCAGCTCACTCTCGTAGTGTTTCTTGGCCATGTGGTTGACCAAGTTGTACTCATTGCTGAAACTGTCCGAGCAGATGCGACACCACAGGTAGCGCCCGTCCAAGTGCATGTGTTTCTGGACGGGAGAGAAAAGAAAGAAAGAAAGAAAGAAAGAGAGAGAAGAAAAGAATAGGAAAGAAAAGAAAATGAAAAAAAAAAGATAAATAAATAAATGAAGAATTGACATAACTATTTTCTTTTTCAAGTTGCCATCCATTCACCTTTACCCAGTTCAATTATTATTTTCCATGGTACTTACAACTCTTTAATTTATTTATTAATTTATCTATTTGACTCAACAGAATCATATTAAAAGAAAACTACTACTACTACTACTACAGGTTGACTATCAATAATCCGGCATGAGCAAACAGCTAATTCACAAACATAAACAGTGCCTCCTGAAAACAGTGATGCACCAACTCGGGAAATTTCAAACTGCGCTCTGAAATTCATGCCGGAAAACTGATGGAACCGGAATATTGATAGTCAACCTGTGTTACTAACTGTCTGTCCTAACTTACAACTCTCTGGTGGAATATCTTCTTCTCTTCGGTACTGAAATGTTCCACGCAGTAATCACAACACACTTTGGTTTCCCCGTAAGGTGCAGTGCGGGTCAGATGGCTCTTGAGGTGAGTGTAGAATTCTATGTTGTTTTCACACTCAGTCTGGGTAAGTGTAAGAAGAAAAGGTTTAAGAATCTTCATAAAACAGATACATAAGGAATATAAGGAGGTGAGGTTTAAGCATCTTCATAAAGCAGGGATGAATATATATTTATTTTATTAACAGGCAAATTATTTATAAAGAACCTAACCTAACCTTACTTACCATCAGCCTGACCCTGGCATACTTGGACCTAACCTTTCAGAATAATAATAATAATAATGTTATAACCACACTCTACTTTCCTTCCCAACCAACACTAATACAGGATCTGGCAATAAGCGGAAATATTTTTTCTTCACATATTTTTGTTGTCCCTTAGCCAGCCAGTATCCTTTAAATAAATAAATAAATAAATAAATAAATAAATAAATAAATAAATAATAATAATAATTTACACCAGGCCTTACCGTGCAGATGTGACAAAGGAATTTAGCCACATTGATCTCCCGGCCCAGCGTTACATCTCCCTGAACCTGTCCGTAGTAGAAGGGTTCCATCTCGGTGGAGTCTGCCTTGATGGTCATGTTGGCTATGGCAGAGCTCTTGGTGGTGGGCGGAGATGGTATCCTAGAGGGGGGGGGAGGAGGAGAAATAGGAATGCATCAAACACTGCTATGTATTTTTTTTCTATGTATTTTTATTTTCCCTTAACTAGTGTAAAAAAATGTGTAAAAAAATATATATAAACACACACATGCACACACACACACAATACTTACACGGCGAGTCGACGTGTAGTGAGCAATACTTTGTTGTTGTGATCCAAGGGAGTCTGTGTCTGTGAAAAAAATATATATATAAATAAATAAATAAATAAATAAATAAATAAATAAATAAATAAATAAAATAAATAAAATAAATAAATAAAATAAAATCACTTAACAATGCATATTATACATCAGTAAAACCTAAACCTAAATGTATTGAAAAACTAAAAATTGAAGAAAAAAAATTGGAAAGAGAGAGAGAGAGAGAGAGAGATAAAAACACACTACATCACACTTACCAAGGCTGCCGGGTCCAGGGTGATCTGTGGTACGATGGGTCCACTGCTGGTAACAGGGTTCATGATGATGGAGGGCTGCAGGGAGGTGGGGCCCTTGGGTACATGTTGACTCTTATACCGCCAGTTGTGTTGGGGGGACTGGGCAACAAAGTCCAGTAAATTTAGCACTCCGGGGTCTAAAAAGGGGAGGAAAGTACGGTAATTAGCCTTGAATATAAATTAATTAACAGCTGGGAAACGCTTTGATACTAACTAATTATCCTTGAATGTCGTTAACTCAGCCACCGTTGAAACTTTTTAAAAATCGCTTCCATATAATTATTTCACATCAAATCCCCGGCTTGCACTGTTAATTAATCATCTAAGTTGTAGTTAGAGAAACCAAACAGCCAAGTAAGGACCAGTAGTTCTGTTGGTGTTTGCATTCCTATGTAATCCTAAGTAATGATGACAGATTAATAAGTGTCTGTTGTATGTCTCCTTGCCAATAGTCACTCGTGTGGGAAAGTTTTCATCAGAACAACGGAGGAGTGTGTGTTAGAACCTTAAAACTATCACCCAACACTAACACAAAGCTAACTCTTCACCTTATAACAAGCTCACTCAATTACAAGCATGTTATCTGGAAAAAAACATGCCTTAGAAACCATTAAATACTGTACTTAATTCACACACAGATACAGAGACGGACAGAGAGACATGTTGCATCTCATTATTTTCAAGCACAGATACACACACAGATAGACCTTATAAACCATTAAATACTGTACTTAATTCACACACAGATACAGACAGACATGCAGCCTCCTATCCTAACTCACTCTCGGCCTCCCTTGCTGTGAGGTAGATAATATGTTCCACCATATTGGAGTACGCCTGCGCAGCGCTGTGGCCGTAACGCTCACGCCAACACAGCTCATCCAGAACCAGCTGTACCTGCTGCAAGTTCAGCTGTGACAAGGCACTCTGAGGGGACACCAGGCAGAGGAGAAGTGATGAATTACATTGTTAGGTAGTACAGTTGTTACATTTTGGTAATGATATAAGTGAAATAAGGACTTTCAAAACATAACATTAGGTTGAGTCGACTGGAGGAAGAGGATCACCATCTAGTACCAAAATATAAAGTGTTTACAAGTGTGTATACTTATGTCAAGAAATAGACAGATTGATAGATATAAAAAATATCTACAAAATATAGAGGACTGAATGAAGGATGAAAGTAATACATAAATAATGCATGAAATCAACCTATTTGAATGCTTTATAAGTAGTATATTCCTTAAGAAAGCAACAACTAAGAGGCCAATCTATCCAAAGCAAGTTTCTTTTCTGTATTGCACAAAAAGACTAAACAAAGTATATATTATTATTACTACAGGTTGACTATCAATAATCCGACATGAGCAAACAGGTAATTATTGGTACAGCGCCATCAAAACATAAACATAAACAAAAACTCAAAACAGTGATGCACCAACTCGGGAAATTTCAAACTGCGCTCTGAAATTCATGCTGGAAAACTGATGGAACCGGAATATTGATAGTCAACCTGTATCATGTTGGTTGTCACTCACTCACCTGGAACATTTTAGGAACATGCTTGCGGAGGTAAGTCATTATCTTAGCATTGAACTGTGGGTTGTCCTCATTGTCACTCGTCTCACAAACACCGACCTGGAAAAAACACAAACAGAGAGAGAGAGAGTGAGACAGAGAGAATAAAAAGATCACAAAAATATCACAAAACCAAAACACCTCAACATAACCAAAAATTCCTAACCTAACATAACACCAAGGTCACTCCTCCTCCTCCTACTGCTACTTACCCTTCCATAGTTCATGTTATATAGACAGTTGCGGTCCACAGATTGGTCACAAAGTATAAGGGCATTGTTGTGAACCACCCGCTCTAGAGGCTTGAGGATCCGCACGAACCGCTGCCTCGAGGAGCTTCCAGGTTCAGGCTCAGAGGCAAAGAGACGGTAGGACTTCATCTTGCGGTCAAACAGTCCTAGGATCTCCACCTGTGAAGGGAGGGTAGTGTAGGCTATCTCTCTCTCTCTTCCTTCTCCTCTTCTTATGTTCTGTTTCCCTCCCCTCCCTCTAGTTCTCTTCTCTTTCCTTCCCCTTGTTTATTCCCCTCCCCTCCTCCTCCCTTCCCCTTTTATCCTCTCCTCTCTTACCCTCCTCTTCCCTCTCTTCTCTCCCTCACCTTACCTTGACAGCTTTCTTGGTGCCATCTGCCGTGCTGGTGCCAAGGCTAACGATGCCAAGCTCCACTGTGGTGCCGTCAAAACCAAAGTCGTACACCTTGTCCTGAAGCATCACGGAACACACACACCGCAAGTATTGGTACATCTTGTTGATAAAGCTTTTGTCCACCTGAGAGGAAGAGATACACAGGGAAAAAAATATTAACTGCAGTGATATAAAGATTTAAAAAAAAAAAAATTTTTTTGTGGTTTGTCGTCCCTAAAGAAATAAATAAGATAAATAAAGTAAATAAATATATAAATAAAAAACATGATAAGAAGTGAATTAGTGACATTGGCCAAAAAGATAAATTCTGGGTATAAAACAGATAATTTTTTTTATATATGTTTTTTTCTAAGGTCATGCATGCAATATACTCCTCAGCAACAAGGTACTCTATCTTTTTTTTTTTTTTTATACATGTAGAGTCTTTAAAATGTGTAGCTAAATGTGTAGTACTGTAGTTTTAAATATATAAGTATGTTCCTTAAGAAAGAAGTAAGTTAAAACCCAATCTAAAGCAAATTTCTTTTCTGTATTACACAAAAAGAATAAATAAAATATATATTATTATGATTATTATCTCTTAAACACACACTCATCTTAATATTATGTGTTACTGTATGTGTGTATGTGCATTGTAATCTGTGTCCCTGACCTGACCTAACCTGACCTTGCACTCACCTTGACCCAGCTTTCCACATTATTGATTGAGGTCTGGCAGCCCCAATGGTAGACCAGCTTCAGCACGGATGTTGGCGCCACCTGTAATAAATTGGATGATTAGGTTTATTTTAAAGACAATTACATTATTCAGTCAACTAGGTAACTACAGACCATATACATATAGTTTTGCTAGGGTTAGTGAGAGCCTGCTGCCTCTCTCTCCCCAAGAAGCTGCCCTGAGTCAGGATCAAACTCATAACATATGAAGATATTTATATTTCACAAGATGAGGAAAAAAGTGAGGTCCTCTAAGTCATCCTATTCATCTATGTAACCTATGTAATTATGAACCCTGTGTTGATGATTATTACAGTCCATCTTGTACTGACCTTATCTATCGGTGTGGAGCCAAAGATAGATCCGCTGTACACTGAAATGTACTTTTTCCCGCAACACTCGCTGATCCACACATATCCTCCACTTGTTGCCAGCGCCTTGGGGTCAGAAAACATTCCCAGCTGCAAAGAATAACACATAAACATTAATAAAACACAAATACATGAAATTAAACATCCTACAATAAAGAAAAATACAGAAAAACATAAACATTATCATTATCAATAAGAAAATTTATTTAAATGACCATTTTACTGTACCTGGGCTTGCAGAGATGGAGATTGGTCTCGGTCACAAAACTGGCACATTGCAAAATTGGAGGAAACACTGTACATAGATCTAAGAAGTACTTGCATGCTTCACAATGTTAATATTAAGATAAGCACAGAAGTAACACTACCTTCAAACAGCGTATATAATGAATGAATAATTACACCCAAACACCACCTTCAGTAAACAGGCCTAATAGAGTATGATTTTCTCTCCACATCTCTCCTCCCTCACACACTTTCCTCCATGCACTCATCCACTCAAACACACTTATAGCACACTTGAACCCTCACTTTGAGCTTGAAGGGCTGCTGGGTGGTAGACATTTGATGGATGGCACAGCTTTGAGAGGTGCGGATCATTCCCTCCGACAACAGCCATTCCACAAACTCCTGCGGGGACTTCACCAGCACCAACTTCACCTTAGTGTCTGCCAGGGAGAGGATGGCAACATTGATTTAGGAAGAGAGAATATGTCATGTGTGCAAAAAAAAAAGGTTAGGTTAGGTTAGGTTAACACGGCCAGAACACCCTACACATGGCTTTACACACATACACACACACACACACACACATACACACACACACATACACACACACACACATACATACATACCCAGTTCTTTGCGTTGACTCATAGCGACAGAGGGCGGCAGTGTGTTCCGAGGGCGAGCAATGATATTCAGGAGCGGATACTTATTTAACCCACTCAAGGTTGACACTGAAGAGGAGGTGGCTGGGGCGGTGATGGTGGTGGGGGTTGCAGCTGTGGTGGTGGCGATGATGGGGCAGGTGGGGGGCATGTTGATGGAGGAGGTGGTGGGGGTCGCTGCCCCTCCTGCTGCATTGATGTTGCCATTACTCAGTATGGTGACCCCGTTAATAAGGTCACTCTCCTCAACGCTGCTAATGGAGGATATTGGCTGCTGGGAGAGAGGAAGAGAGAGAGGGGGAGGGAAAGAGAGGGAGAGAGAAGGGAAATTACTCAATGAAAATCTGGCACTAAAATTAAACTGCATAAGGAAACAATTTGCAATGACAAGCTCCACTGAACACTAATATAGAAGTCATACAAAATTATATCATGTACGTACAAGGAAGATGGTGGAGGAAGAAGAGAGGAAGAAAAGAAAGAGGAAGAGGAAGAGGAAGAGGAAGAGGAGGAGGAGGAGGAGTAGTAGTAGTAAGGAGGAGGAAGATTATGTACGTACAAGCAAGGTGACATTAATAAAAAAAAAAAGTTAATGAAAAGTAAGTACCTTGAATGTGGTTGTATTCTTGTTGGTGGTGGTGGTGATGGTGGTAGTATTGGTGTTGGTGGCGGTGGTGTTGGTGGTGGTGGCAGTGGCAGTGGCGGCGGCGGCGGCGGCGGCGGCGACGGCGGCAGCGGGGGTGATGGGGGGAGACTGCATCCTCACATCCCTCAAGCCGCGAGGCATGGAGGACGTGGAGGTGATGGTGGCGTTGACTTGCGGTGAAACTCTCATCTCACTCAGAACTTGTATTTCCGGACCATCACTGCTATTGTTGTTGGTGGTGGTGTTTACGGCCGCGGATTTACTGTTACTCTTGGCGGCATTGTTCCCTGAATGGACAATAGATAATAGGTTAGGTAATAGACAAAGGTATTTATATAGGTGATGAAAAATAATAATGTTTTGTTTATGAGATTATACTCACTCTGGGTGCGTGTGTATGTCTGGGTCAGATGGGTGGAGGGAGCACGTGTTGTAGTGGTCTGTTGAGAATATACAAGGATAGGTTAGGTATATGCACAAACAACCTTTTAATAAATGCTATAATGATACACTCCTTTGGCTTGATTAACCAGCTCTTGATGTGTTTGGTTGTGTCAGGTTTTCTCTTCCTCACCCTCCCTCCTCTCTCCTCTACCCACATTCTCTTCTTAATAGTAATAGTAAGAGTAATAGTTACCTTGAAAGTAATGTTGCCTTGCGCGGAGGTGAAGTTGTTGCCTGCGGAAAGAAATAGATCAATACATGCAACTATCTAACCTAACCTAACCTAACTTGGATCAATACAATTCATTCAACTTATTCAAACATTCTCTCTCCTTCTCTCTCAAAAATTATCACATTATGACCCATAAGCAATAATAATAATAATAATAATAATAATAATAATAAAAAAAGAAGCTATAATTCTTTAAAAAGTATGATGATAAAGTATATTTCTGAGTAAATAAGAAAATCATAAAATAATAAAATAAGACAATAATGTGACTGCAAGAGGCCATTTCAGCTCCATAAAAAATTGTCCAAAACCTGTATACTTGCGTAATATAAAATAAAACAAATATTACAAGTTCCTCAAAACCTCTTTCAAACAAGCACAAGGAAACTCCTGTACATACATACATACGAGGAACAAAAAGGACTAACCTAACCTAATCTGGGAAGTATTTCTATCTAATACTTTTACTTTTATACAAGGCAGCTCCTGTTCATACATACCTACACACACACATACATACATACACACCTTGACTGGAGTTGGTAATGGTAGCAGGTTGTAGGGCGGAACTTGCAGCAATCATCTGTCCATTCTGCAGCAGGAGGAACTGTGGCACTTGTAGCCCCACCTGTGTACCCAAGACACCTTCATATAACAAGGGAAGGCAAGACAAACCTAACCTAGTAGTAGTAGTAAAGGCAACATAAGGATATACTTAAACAAACCTAACCTAGTAGTAGTAAATAAAAATAAAAATTTGTTCTGCAACTTAAAGCTAACTAGAAAAAAATTACGCAACAGCAAGATACAATCGCTTACGTTCCGATGGGTTATACAAACCTTACTCACTGTCCTCTCTCCCACTTACTCACTATCCTCTCTCTCCCCCTTGTGCATGAAACCGAAGTAATACTCACCATACTGGGTCCGTTGGTGATGGGAGAGACTGTTGAGGCCGAGGTGCCATTGACAAGGACTGGCACTGTGATCTCAGTCGACTTCTGGAATTAGAATTATAAATGTTGAGTCAAATATGAAAGTAAATGTTTTCCTTTATTCTTGTCAAATGTTATAATTTATTTGTACTCAATTTTTGGCTTAGTATAACTTTATAATGGAAATATTTAGTTAGTTGTGTATCATATCCTTAGCATATAGTGTGCTTACCATTCTCAATATACTCCTATATACTCAACAAGTGACAAGTACTACACACATAACCTAAATACAAGTGATGTTAGTATTCAATTTAATTTGCATTCTTAATATTAGTTAAAGTGAACAATATCATGCTTCACTTCATGTATAATGTATAATAATTACCTTCCTTCAGTACCCAGAGTAGATAGATTTGCAAAACATTAATTAAGTCAAATGTCTTATATTCACATTCAAACACGACACATTTATTGATTTATTCATAAGCCTCCCTCCACAACATTCCCCTTCCATCAAGACAATACCAAACAATACAATTACGGGGGAATCATCACACTTCTACAACATTATATTATTGCTATTAATTAAAGAAAGTTCATTAGTAATAGGGTGACTTTTCCACTAAACATAATTACCATTGAGTTGCATCATCCCACACACACACACACACACACACACTAGGAAGAGTGCGATCCCCTCCGTAGTACGCAACTTAATTATACCCTAAAATATACTCCTTACTACGTGTATTTTCAGTCCATCACTACATTATAAATAAACCGTTCATTATTCCTATTATTATTATCACTACACACACACACACACCCAAACAGCCTCATTGTTAGATTTACAGTATTAAACTCTCCCGTTCAGTGCATCAATGGCATACAAGATGAGATGAGATACAGTCTCCTCACAGCCTCCCAGTCTTCCCATAGTGCACCGCCTCCACAGTGCCACACAAGCCTCCCTTACCTCAGCCTGTTGGCGGCGACACTGTTGGATCAATGTGTTTCTACGGCGCTTCTCAGCTGTATTCAATGGGTTTGGTAAGATTTTACCCGTGGGGCAGCCTACTCTGTGGTGCTGGGTCATCTGTGGCACTACGCCTACTGGTGCCTCAACTAACCTCGACACCTGGTGACACCTTACCTGGGGACACCATTAGCAATATACACACTCCTTCAATTTTGAGTGTAATTGGTCGACATTGCAGGCCATAAAATTGGCTTAATTAACCTTATGGTGATTTTAGTCATATTTTTGCCCTTGTTTGTACAGATACATGTCATTATACATCCTACAATAAAGAATAATGCAGAAAAATATAAACATTATCATTATCCATAAGAAAATTAGTTTAAATGACCATTTTACTGTACCTGGGCTTGCAGAGATGGAGATTGGTCTCGGTCACAAAATGGGAGGAAGCACTGTACTCCACACGTGATAAATACTAAATACTGAACACATATATAAACTTGAAATATTGTTCATTTTGTTCTATGGAAATGGAAAAGTGATGGATGGATACAATTCAATTTGCATTCTTCATGTTTCTCATCAGTAATTTCATGTTTCAGTTTTTTAATAGGTATAATTTTCTTGTTTGCTATGTATGCCCTTTTAGCACCCAGCCAGTGTTGAAAGTTATGTCATGTTTTAATCAACACTCAAAAGGTTATTAATTACATTTCCCACACACAAAAAGAACATGTGTAAAGGAGGGAGGACGGGAGGCTGTCTTCAAAACACACACACACACACACACACACACACACACACACACATTTGGCCATCTTTTACAACCCGTAAGAATACAACACTAATATTCTCACAACCTCCACCTAAATAACACCACATAACTTACCCATTCCTAATTGTTGTCACATAATTCCTAACACACACATGCACACACACACACACACTTTTGGTCATCATTTTAGTTCCAGTCATATATCTAATTCCTTTACCATAATAATAGATGAGTGGAGTTGAGGTTCCTTTAGGGTGACTGTGCGTGAATAAGATGGATGAGTGAGTTAAGATGGATGAGGTAGTGGATGGATGTGTTTACCTGTGATGCGTTGGTCTGGATGAGGTTCTGTAGCCTTGCCACTTCATCCTTGATTTTCTTGATGCAGGTGAGCTGGGCGTCTGAAAGCTCCTCTGTCTCACACTCCAATAGTAAGCCGTTTCCTCCTCCTCCTCCCTTATTTTTGTGGGTGGAGGAGAATACATTGCCTGTTTGGGGAGAATTAAACCATTAATTTCTTATCAAATATATACATTGAAATTACTAATTACTTGATAATATTTTATTGTAAAAGGGAGTGAGTGATATGTGCAGTGTTGTTGTTCGTAGTTCATAGAATGTACAAGTCAGTTAAACATGTATAGTAATAATTGTATAGTAATAATAACTGTTAGAACCTATTTTTATTATTTCCAAGAATGTTGTTTTGTGCAAGACCCACATTTTCTTTATAGTAAGCACACTTTTTTTTTTTTTAATCTAAGGTGAATAGTGACAGGTGACATACACACACATACATACATACACAGGTACACACATTACCTAGTCATGAGCACAAATTAATTAACAAACAACACACGCCAGTATAACCACTTACCATCTACCTAACAATTTTCAAAGTGCTTAGAGATACGACAGTCGTGCCGCATTGTCATCCACTATTCCTATGGCCTGTGCCTTATTATTTACCTGGTTAAGCATCTTTCAAGTTATGTTAGGTTTGGTTAGGTTAATTTATATAATCTTTTTACCCAAAAGTTAGGCACGTGCCGTATCTATAAGCGAGCACAGTGAGGATATAGCATTTGATAGGTTATGGTTAGATTAGACGGTATTTCTTTACAATCACTACTCCACCACTTTCTTTTTTCTCTCCTTCCCTACATACTATACATAGTGTATTCAACACATCTGTGAAGGTTTCAGGCGGGGGAAACCATTATTTACCTCGCAAAACGTCTTTGAAGTTATGTTAGGTTATTTTATGTTAGGTTGGTTAAGTTACATTGAGTTATGGTTAGGTTAAGGTTGTTAGGTTAGGTTACAGTTATGTTATGGTTAGGTGAAGTTTGGTTAGGTACGGTTCAGTTAGGTTCCGTTATATAAGATTTTTATATTTCATTACCCAAATCCAGAAAAAAATCTAAGGTTGAGAACTCTAATTTTTGGGTAATAAAATTTTAAAATCTTATATAACCGAACCTAACCTAACTTAACCATAACATAACCAAACTACTGGCAGAGACTAAAATCATTGGAATTGTATTCCCTACAAAGAAGACGAGAGAGATATATGATCATCTATGTCTGGAAAATCCTAGAGGGCACAGTACCAAATCCCCCAACACAAAAAGGAGAAGGAATACACGGTCAGACCCATTCTAGATTTGGGAGGACTTGTACAAGGAGGTCATTGGACTGTGCCTCTCAAAGGATTAAAACTATCCAGACAGAAAGCTTCCCCACCATCGGACCAAGACTCTTCAACTGCCTCCCAAGAACCATCAGAGATCTATCCGGATGCAGCACAGAGGCTTTCAAGAGGAGGCTGGATAAATTCCTAGAAAACATTCCAGATGAGCCTCATATACCACACGGCCCAACTACCAGAGGGGCTGGGTCAAACTCCATACTGGACCAATACCAGTATGTGAAGAAGTGTGGAAGCGGCGGACCCCCAGGTTGACCGTGGTGAATACCACCTAAACTTAAACAAGAACAAGAACATAACCGTAACCTAAGCTAACAGCCTTAACCTAACCATAACTTAACCTAATCTAACCAACCCAACATAACATAATCTAACATAACTTCAAATACGTTTTGCGAGGTAAATAATGGTTTCCCCCGCCTGAAACCTTCACAGATGTGTTGAGTACACTATGTATAGTATGTAGGGAAGGAGAGAAAAAAGAAAGGGGTGGAGTAGTGATTGTATAGTTTTACCACTGTTACTACATACACACACACATACATACACATACATACATAACCTCCCTATCTGTCTGTCTTTTCCTTCCTTCCATACATCTTCACATTATCACCATCATGATCATCAAAACACCGTCACCATTATTACACTATGCACTATACACCGCACTATACACCATCACCATTACCATTACTCTTCCCTCTTACACTATACTCTACAGTCTACACCATACACTGACACTGTTGTTTTACCGTTTATTGACATCACACACACAATGACGCCCGCTCTCAACAGAACCTCAAAGTCACGCGGGACACTGTTATCTAATTATTTCAATGTTATGTATTGTCTTATATGTTTTTGTTATTGCCACGACTATGTTGCGTTACGTTCCCGCCAAAATCCTAATGGCCACGAATCCCACATGTTTCTCACCTGAATTTAGGCTGCAATCCTTCATTTCTCACCCTAATGACGTGAGACAACTTTGAATCACAACAATATTTCCTCATGGGGTTCCTTCACTAAATTCTTGTAAGTCGCCATGTTTGAGGCGTATATCTCCGTTTTCGAAGCATATTCTCACACCGTGGCAATAATAACGTAAATACAGCTGGATCTATGTACTTACCGCGCCACATTTCCTCTGTGTTCGAGCCCTTGGTTATTCAGGTTCACGCCCACTAATTTTCGTGGCGTGATACTCTATATTAACGGAGATATTAGATTAAAACTACAACTCCAATTCGAGCAAGTGGGCCTTGATAGAAGCCATGTTATTACGTCACGCCCAAACAAACGCCTCGACCAATCAGCGTTCAGGAAAATCTGACGTCACGACCAATCAGCATTGAGGAAAATGTGACGTCACGTTCTGGATCCCTACTAAAGAGTAAAGTCTTTTAATAACATGTTTATCACTTGTTTGTGTATATCTTAGGGTTTGTTTTGTTAATATATGAAAAATGAAGAGTTTGTAGCATATACTAAAGTAAAATGTAACGTATTAGGAGAAAAGTGCATGTTTTTATAGGTAAAATGATGTGTATGTATGTTCCAATATTTATTCTCTTTGTTAAGTTGGCGCCAAAAGAAAGAAGATGGGCATTAGAACACCATAATATTGTTGTTTGGTGGGAAACTGATATACAGAGTTTAATAAATATCTTCAATTCTTTCAAGCCGATGACTATTAGTATTTATAAAACAATATCAAAAGCAAGTTTGAATATTAGTTCATATAATGGGTTGATAATGGTCAATAAAGTTGGTTTATGTCAAATTTGTCATTTTCACAATTATGTATTTAAAGTTGATTTATTCAATTTACCATATGGTTACGTGAAAAAAAACAATTACAAATGTTAATGAAGAAACAAATTGAACATTTTCCAAATAAAATTCTAACATTTATTATAACAATCTCCAAATTACTGCGAGAAAACAGCAATTCATAAGTGTGGTTACGCCTAACATTATTCAGTTTAGTTGAACCACTCGTTACGTTTTTGCTGAATTTGTAATCGAGTAAGTTTGTGAAGTAAAACATTGACCTAGAAACTGTGAATATACCAAAAACTTAAAGGTATGTTATTTCAATATTATACTAATAAACCACAAAACTTTTTGTTGCGCGAATTTTTTCATGAACCAATTTATATAAACCCAACATTTTCAACCATGACCAAGTCGTCCACCCTGCCCTACTGATCATTTCTTATTTTCTTTTGATGCACATTATAATCGTAATTATATATATATATATATATATATATATATATATATATATATATATATATATATATATATATATATGTATATATATATATATATATATATATATATATATATATATATATATATATATATATATATATATATATATATATATATATATATATATATATATATATATATATATATATATATATATATATATATATATATATATATATATATATATACACACATACATGCTTTTTCTCCAACAACCATTTTGAACTAACTCGAAATGTATGAGGTTTACGTAAAAAAAAAAAAAAAAAAAAAAAAAAAAAGAACAGGAGACGCCCGTTCTATTGTTCTCATTACTTTTTGGTAGGTGGTGACAAGACTATCGGACCACCATGTAGAATGAACATTTTTCACTATAATGGTTTGATAATGGTCGTTAAAAAGTGTTGTTCTTGTGTGCACGTCACCTCTCAACACATGTCTGCCAATGTGTTGTCAATGCCCACGTGTCGATCATAACGTGATTACAACTGGCCATGGTAGGTGCAGTTACTACCTGTTCCAGGAGTGAATTACAGTCATTAACCACTCTGACTGCAAACTAGTTATAAAACCTATAAAACCTAAATAGCTGCGTATAAAACCTTTAAAGGCTAATTATAAAACCTTAAATAAAAAATCTTACATGGAAAATTCAGCTGCACCCTGCGGGCCATTAAAATGAACACATGAATTTCAGTGATTGATATAATGACCTCTCGCGTCTCACATACTAATCCCAAAGAGTGAATATTGTACTCCGCAAATCCATATACTTTTTTCCAGTAACCTTGGGCGAAATGGCATGTGGGCGAAATAACGGCGTTCATTTATTTTTTTCCCGTCACATTGGTCTTTGAGCCTGTGGTGGAAATCAATCCGTTACCCGGTGACACAGGGCCACTGTGACATCCGAGCTTACACAGTTTACCTTCCCCAAATTTGACTTAGGTACCCATTTATCAATCAACCCGTTTGGAAGGATGAACAGCTGGGTGATCAAACTTAGGCCAGCGGATTTGTAATGAGACGTGCTAACCACTGCACCACTGAGGCACTATATATACCTACCACTCTCTCCTCTCTTCCGCTCGCCTCCACCTCGTGGTTTGAAACCACTCCTACTACTTTCCTACCGTAGTTCGGATGAGCCTCACTAAATATATGACCTCTCTGCTATCCAGAGGAACTCTACCATTTGTCACTGCTTTTATACTTTATATCTTCTAGAATCCAATCCATTCCGCTCGCCTCCTCCTACAATCATGTGGTTCGGAACCCACGTTAAGCTGTGTCCCTCCGCTATACGAAGTACTTCTTCACCTGTTCATCCTATAGATAAACTTATAAAACACTTTTGTCCTCCAACTTCCTTCACTCAAATTTCCAAGACAAACCACCCCGACAGAAGTGTCCCAGCTTCCTGGGCTGGACGCGTACTACATGGCGGTAACACACAAGAACGAAGAAAGTCAAGAAACACAGGCGGGCCAACATAGCCCGCGGGGGTAACAAGCCCCCCGAAGCAAAAAAAAATAAAAATAAAATAAAATAAAATAAATAAATAAAAGAGGCACATTAAGACAAGTATGAAAGCTATATTAGAAGTGATTGAAAGTAGCATGTGATGTTAGGTGAGTTAGAATAATCATTAGACTATGTTTGGTGAGATAAATACCACACTTAAATACTTATGTGGCAAAAAATTTTTATTTTAAATCTCAGAAAATACTTAACCATACATCTGCAAAATGTTGAGTCCCCTAAATTGGTGGCGTCAGCCATTTTTGTATTCAATTGCTTTTGCATAATTGGCTGTTTTAATATGTGTAAAAAGGCTCTTTATTAAGGTTTGTTAAATGTCCTTAATGTTGTAGTTTTCACTCAACGATTAAACTATTTCAGTAATATTACAATATGCATATTATCATATACATTAGATAGTATACACGCCATGGAAGTACAGAAATAAATTGATAAACAAGAATGAATAACAATATGTAACCGATTACTCAGAAGCACTTTAATTGTCCCATTTCAAACGATATTATGAACATGAAATAAAAGAGATAATAACTCCTATTGCTCAGTCATTTTTTTGCTGCATAGGATGTTTGACATAAGGTAAATAACATACTATTTTTATCAGTTATTGTTCACGTCTTTTTAACGGCACTCAAAATTATGATATTTGTCGCATTTAACTCGTAGTAATTTTATAAGGATTTGTGTTGAGTATTTTGCAGACAATTCTTAGATATAATTTAGATTTGAAATAAAAGTGAGTGTAAATTATAAGGGGAGGGAAGGGGGAAGGGGGAGGCAAGGTAAACAAATATGGCGGAAGGAGGGAACTTTCAACCTGAAGGTAAATGTTTCTCCGTCTCATCAATACTTATCACCAACAAATGTTCAAAGGCTCAAACCTAGTTGTTATACATTGTGTTTATACTCTTAGTGAAGGAAGGTATTTAAGTGTGTGTAAATGTACTTAAGAAGAGTTTGAAGTATAGTAGTAGTAGTAGTATAAGTTTAGTGTTGCAAGTTGGGTGTTGATAATGTGTCATGTGTTATGTGTTTCCTATCTTTAGTAGAGATGGAGCCGTCCTTGCTAAGTATGGAGAAGATGGACCGGTCCAGTCCTGACTTATGGCCCGAACAGAGTAAGTAACTTTCATGTACACATACTATCATAAATACACGTACACATGTATGCATATACCTTACTTGGATAAAATGGAGATAAGACTAGCCTATTAATTTTGAGGCACGGACTATTTTGCTCTAACAAGTTTTCGGAAGTTGATATACATATTGCATGATATTCTGCAACCTTAATTATATCTAACATGTAAGTATTAACCTCGGAAGAACACGCTAATGTTATCTAAATACTATCCCTTTATTTATATGTTTGCCGAATTCCGTGAGTACCTTTTTTAGTGGAGGAGTGTTTGTTCAGTTCCAGGAGTGTATGACTTTGTACCATTGATGTCACCTCAGCTGAGTCCAAACACGCAGAACCTGGACTTAGAAGAACCAGACATCAACCTTCTATACCGTAAGTGTTGCTACCTCGAGGGGAGAACTGTTCCTTTGTTTTGCTGGATGGCTTCATAATGATAATAATGATAATGATCATAATAACCATGATGAAAGTCCGCTGATCTTTTCGAGGTAATTGATTCAAAAGAGATTGATAAATATAGATAGATAGATAAATTGACACACACACACACACACACACACACACACACACACACACACACACACACACACACACACACACACACACACCATATTTTGAAGTGCTAAGTCAACCACTCATATGTTATAACACATTTTTACTGTTCATTTAACCTTTATATTTTCTGTTTGTGGTTCGTGGTGGTCTGGCGAAAAACGGGAATTTTTTTTTTAACGTATTTTTGTTGCCCCTTAGCCAGTACCATTTTAATGTAAAAAAAAAAAAAAAAAAAAAAAAAAAAAAATCATGTGTCTGTTTGTATGCTTCACGAAACTGACCTAATAACACTTTTCCAGAGTTCAGGTTACTCACTGCTCTGGAGATAATAGAAGAAGTGAAGAAACTGCAGAATGTGGCGTACCAGCTGGGTTTGGAGGAGGCCAAGGAAATGACGAGAGGCAAATACCTTCACATTCTCAACAACAAGAAACCCAAGTGACAGGTATTATAGCAGTACGTAGTGTGCTGGGACAAGGTCAGTCACAAGTCACACTGACCTGACCTAACCTTCCAGTCCAGTCACAATGTAAATAATTCTATAGATAATGGCAAAACCAGTAACTGTAACACATGTCATATTGTTCCGTCTGCATTATTTTTGATAGTTATAAATTTTTTTTTTTATACATTTAAAGGGACAACACAAATACGTAAAAAAATACATGAAAAAAGATTGGAAAAAGGTCATTATGAAGCAGATTAAAGGTTCACACTATGCTTGCTTGAGGTCATTGCAATAGTGTGGACAAGATGATTGAATGAGAGCGTGTTAGGATCAGGTGTAGGTTGGGTTAGGTTGCTTAGCTGGGAGGGAGACAAACTTTGAACTACACTTACCGTATTTTTCTATCTTGATACTCTACTATACAGCAATTCATGTTTTTATTTGTATGGAGTATTTCAACAGTAGTTTGAGAGGGAGTGCTTTTGAGGTCAAACTTGCAATGTGGGTTTGTGTATTATTAAGGTATGATACTACATTCCCTTACCTTGCTAACCTACCTAAGTCTGCACACGCCAGTACATTACATTAAAGTTTGCCTATCAATAATCCGGCAATCAATATTCCGGTTCCATCAATTTTCCGGCATGAATTTCAGAGTGCAGTTTCAAATTTCCTGAGTTGGCACATCACTGTTTTCAGGAGGCACTGTTTATGTTTGTTTTGATGGCGCTGTACCAAGAATTAGCTGTTTGCTCATGCCGGATTATTGATAGTCAACCTGTACTTTCTGTATTCCTGGTGTTTGAGTGGAGTTGATTATTGCTTCCCTTCCTCCTACTGTAGTTATATTAGCCACTTTGTGCAATGTAGATGTAAAGGAAAAGCTGAGTTGCATGTATGGTACAATGAATATTATGAAACTTCAAATTACAGAATGAAATCAGCCTTTTTTTAATAGAGATAAAAGATATATTTATAAGTGGAATATTCTTAGTTAGGGTTTATTAAAATGTATTGCTTTTTTTTTCTCACCGTTTAAAAGTCTCCATAAACTACATTATGTACTGTATATAAATTTAATATAAATGCTTTATATTTTGCTGTCGAAATACACACCAAAGTAAACCCGGACACAGTCATATTTACAGGAATATTGTAGTCATTGGTGTTTTGGGCAAGAGTTCAAATATTGCTTAATGACGTTCGCTTATTTTACTCCATTAAATGTGGAGTCTCGGCATGGGCGTCTCAGTGGGAAAGTTGATGGACCTGAATGTGGTGTAACTATTTTGTACGTCAATTGAATCGGTGACCTTGTACAGTGCCTGGAGCTTCTGTAAGGACTCCACATTTTGTATTCCCTTCCTCCTCTAATCTCGTGTGTGTCACCTCCACCTCTGACCTTGCAATAAAGTTCTTTCTCATCATCTTAAACACTACCTCTTCCCAGTCTATATACTACTACTACTGTTATTACTACTGCTACCACTACTACTACTACTACTATCACCACTACTACTACTATTTCTACTATTACTATTACTACTACTACTACAGCTTGATATATCGTTATGGATTTGGATTTGGTAGTTCTGAAAGTGGTTTACCTGGAGACTATTTTCACCTTTTTAGAAGATGTAACATGTATATTATTCCATAATTGTCAATGTCAACAGTTTTACAGTGAAAGTTGGAGATTCTAAACCTATTATTGGCAACTATGTACTATGAATTCAAATGACAACTATTATGCTCTTCTGGATATATAATTTGTCTGCAAGTAGCTGCATCGTTTTTTTTTTTTTCATCCCCTCTGATGCACTCCTGCCAAATTATCCTCCTTAAATGTTCTCCAGTTTAGGTTTGATAATGAATCCACTTACCAGTCATTTGTGTGTTTGTTCTTGTGTGGTGTGGCATCTTGGGAATAATCGTGTTTGAGCCAACACTAAAGGTGAAGTGAAGGCTGCAGGTCATGGGCTGGTTTGGTAATGGTTGATGCAAGACTAATGTTACATAACCAGTGCAGTCTAGCTTGCTATTAGACACCACCACTGTATAAACAGTTGTGGTACTTTAATAGCATAAATATTCTTGGTTGTGCTCACTTGTGAATATCATGTTCTCTTCTAGATGTTATCAACGAAAGTGCCACCGTCACTTTTTCTTCCCCTACCTGTTGTGCTCAGTATGGATGAGTCTGTATTAGCATGCTGTGAGGTGCAAATACAAATGAGTAATGTGTATCATAACAGCATAATCGGTAAGGAGACTTTATTAAAGCTGAATATGAGCCATACAGTAGGTACTGCAAGGACTAAATTGTATTCTTAACATAATGATATACATTATATATACACTAAGTGACAAGAGTAAAGATAGTCCTCATTTACATACGAGTTTGTGTCAATTAGTCGGCTGGTGGTGAAGATGTCATGTCAGTAAGAGGCAAAACATTTCCTTATATATACAAATTACAGACATTGTATTAAAACTGGTATATAAATATGCAAAATGTATTAATATCCATAGTATTCCTACCTAATTTAAAATGTTTAAGAGGTAAAAGGACATTTTCTTGTATTCCACATATACACAACTACTGCAAGCACCCTCACATCAACACATACATACATACATACATACATACATACATACATACATACATACATACATACATACATACATACATACACACACACACACACACACACACACACACACACACACACACACACACACACCTAAAAACAGTTCATCTGAAGTGTAGTTGAGTATCTTCCTTTCTTTATTACATCACAAAATAATGGTCTGCCTGTGGAATATCTTTGGTTTACTGCATCTATGGCTACATAGGATATAAATAAAACCTACTGATAACACATTCAAGTTTGATTATCAGAACACAGAGCCACAGGTGTCCATACCTTATGCAAAAATGCTGACTTTGTGGACCAGTTGATGTGTGACTTAAGTGACGTTACTCCTCACATTTATCCAGATCATCAAAAGACTTAGTTTTCTGTGACCTGAAAACAAACAGAAAGCAAGGGTGAAAAATATTATATCTGCAGTCTTCACGTAAATACAGTTAATTGGCTTAATGCTCAATGCTGTCAAACCTAATTCATGTCCTTTGTACTAATGAAAATAGTACAAATTTATCAAGTAACAAGAAAAGCAGGTGAGATTATCTTGGTTCCCCGTTAATTTGGTCCAGGTAATGTATAAAGCATCAAGAACAGTCGGGTTAATAAAGCTGACCAAGATGAAAAAAGTGTATATACAAGCATCACTATTATTACCTTTTCTTGGAGTGTGTGCGTCGGCCAACGTGTAGCACCACCTTGCCGGAGCGGATGGCCTTGAACATGGCAATGGCCTCTGAGTGACTTGCCCCGGCCAGACTCTCTCCGTTCACTGCAAAGATCTCGTCCCCTGGAAACACAAGGAGGTAATGCTGATAAAGATGCGACAGATATTCCCACAGGTTTGGCGTTTGCTCTTTTTTTTTCTTCTCCCCATTAACTGACTAATTATTCCCGTTGTGTAAATGTATCATGATATTTATTCCTGCAAGAACATGGTGATAAATGGAATATACATGTCACACAAAATTTATGTCAGGAGAGAGATGAATGGTGAGAAGATGAAGTAAGTGGTGTGTGTAAATAGTATTGTGAGAAAGGCACAACTGAAGTGATGAAAATCAGACTTAACTTAACTAAACTAAACAGAACTACACACACTGAACAGCAACTGGAACATAAATGAATGTCTTTCCAACCAATACTACTCTTCTTTACCGCCAAATGCTGCGCTAACGACCATTACTAAACAACCATTAGAATCCAGGACTCGCAATTAAATACTTACAAGTGAAAGGTACAGTTCCAGATTAACAGAAAGGCAACAAGAGTTAAGGTATGTACGGGATGAAGTTCTGAGGAGAGGCCAAGAAACTAGACCATTTAACAGACTCACACATCATCATATATATTTTCTTTTTACATTTATTAGGTACTGGATAAGGGACAAGAAAAATACGTAAAGAAAAAAAATTCTGCTTGTCGCTAAACCGTGCAAAGAGGACAGTAGGAGAAATAGAAGGAAGGGGTGGAGGTCCAGTTAACATTATGACTTGGTGAGGTGCTACAAGGTGACTATGATGATGTGTAAAAGATAATCAGAGGAAGGGAAGGGAGGCACCAACCTTCTTTAAGTGTTCCCTCTTCTACTGCTTGTCCACTGGGGAAGATTGTCTTAACAAAAATTCCAATGTTGCCTTTAGGGGAGTCTCGCCCCCCTACGATGGAGAAGCCAAGTCCCTTCTTGCCATGTCCCTTCTCGAACACAACGGTATGGAAGGAGAGGTTGAGGGACTTGGGTCTGCGGGGAAGTGTGGAGGTGGAGGAGGAGCGCTGAGTCCTTTGTGACACCTGAAACACATCAACACCTTGTCATCGCAGAACACAGCTTGTAACGCAGGACAGGTTTAGGATAGGCCGCCACAGGCTCACAAAACACAGAGCTTCAGACATACAAAGCCTAGATTGGTATTACATGAATAATTTTTTTTTTTTTTTTTTACATTAAAAGGGTAGTAGCAAGTGATGTGATACTAATTCACACGTAACAATGATATTATTAAATTATAATGGTGTTTATAGTGTATAAAAGCTGTTACATTTTTTTCATCTGTAATGATACATCGATATATCCATATATCGAGGTTAATCTACCGAGCCACTGACAGAAAGATGAACGTGAGGGCGGAGCTACAGCCTCTTACCTCGATAAAGTATTATTATTTATTTATTTCATTGCTTCTACTATATTTGCACATACTAATTCACACGTAATAATGATGTTATTAAATTATAATGGTGTTTATAGTGTATAAAAGCTGCTATATTTTTTTTCATCTGTAATGATACATCGATATACCCATATATCGAGGTTAATCTACCGAGCCAAACATGACATAATTGTTATGTACGATAATGCATCATATTTATCCTTTCTAAATATCCAATAACAACATTTGCCTTGTCTTCTTTTACTATTAAATAAATACAATAATATATATTATTACATTCTATGAAGTTATTCTTACCTAATAACACTTGGAATTTATTCGAAAATATATCCTGATATGAAACTACACATGCCCTGCCCTCCTCCCCAAGGCCAACATGTCGCTATTTACTACAACTTCCCTAATATATTTCAATCATTATGCTTGGTTTGGGTTTATTTTATATCAAAAGCAACATATATAATATAAATTTTATGTATTAAACCCACTGTAATGGTCTCAAACATCTTCCTTCTAATTTATTTGAAATATATTCCATTGAGTGTCTTTGGTAGATGATGTTGGATGTTGCTGTGCCTTGATTGGGTGTTTGGTCAGAGGGCAAACGCAGAAATTCGTCTTGGGTGGATTTACCAAAACTTGCCAAAATTTTTCTTTTTATCAAGTCGACTTGACACTACATGTAAATGCCTTTACTAACTAACTTGCTACCACTACTGTTTACTGTGTACTTGTCTCGCACATCCCTATGCACTAGTACCGTCTCAATGTCTGGTCTGTAACAATGACACTGGACAATATTCCTAAAAAGATGAAATTATATTCAACTTGCTCCGTGTCATCACCCACCTGTCTGTTGCATCGACCTACACCGCCAGAACTGTGCACGGAGGCCGCTGAGTTCACCCTGACGGAGGCGTGGGAGGACTGTGAAGGTGGCCGCTCGGAGAACACACCGTCCTCCAGCAGGGGCAGCAGGCGGCGGGGCTCATCCTCACCTGGGGGAGGAAGGGCAGTGGAGGAGTAGTAGTTTAGAATGATACTTTGAAGTTTAAGTGAGTAAATCGTGCATTCCACTAATAAGCTACTGTTAGAAAGTGAATGGAATTATATAATTTCATACTTTTTGTTCTTTATATTGAACACAAAGGCATCAGCGAATTCTTAATGTTTATATTATGAATACTTCACTTGATTGGTGAAAACTAATACACCACCCAGAGCCTTAACTCACCTGAGGACGAATCTGAGACTGTGCGCACCATGACTGCTGTGACCACACCTTCCTCCCGCGCCGCGCTCACCCTCAGCGGTCGCCTTGTGTCTCCAGTGCGTCTCAGAGAATCCCCGTCGCTAACCAGTTGAAAGGAGCAGCACTGTGGATCCTTAGACTCCGACGGATCCTTGGCACAGCGGCGGGCAGCGAGGCGCAGATCCGGGAGGTCTGGAAGTTCCCTTGAGCAGGTCCGGCCGTGGCGACGCGATGCAAGGAGATGAGTGCCTTGCTCTCTTGAATAACCCGCGTCTGACAGGCCGGGCAGATCACATATGTCTGAATGGCAACAAGCGAGATGTCTTTGACCCAAGAAGTCGTCATTTAAGTCTTCTTCCTCCTCGTCGTAGTGGGAACAGATGCAATCTTCCTCATTGTCTCCTTCCTCCTCACCGGCAACACCGTCTACACGGGAGTCATTCCTGGTGTCGACGCGGGAGTCCACGCGTCCGCTGGCCAGAGACGACACATCAAAGTCTGAGTAGAGTGACTCGTGGGTGCGGCCGTGACTGTGGCTGTGGTGGTCAGGTTCTCTGGCCACCACGATGTCCACCTCCATGGGCGTGTGGCGGAGGACGCGCCGAGCCTCCTCTAAGGACACACCTCGGAGACGACGGCCGTTCACGTTGATGATCTCGTCTCCAACACGCAGCCGCCCGTCCCTGTGAAAAAAAAAATTTGTATCTTGACCTCCATCTTTATGAAATACAGGTTAAAAATTATATTATCTTGCAAAGGTAAATGTGGACTGTAAATTAGACTATGAAAGAATGTGTTAAATTTAGTGTTAACGAGGCAATCCAAGATAACAGTCTCCTGAATCACCATGCTAGCGAGTGTCATTACTGCACAACACTTTCTTTTAGGCCGTAATGTTCATTTAGTCGTAATAAAAAACAAAAAAACACGTAAGTTCACACACTTTGTCAATTATTCCCCTTGTGATCCCACCGAACAAGGTCAAGATGTGGTGTGACCAGAGAGGCAGTAGAGAGAGAAAGCAGTCACTCCCACAGATGGATAAACAGCAAGGTCATTGTGATTAAAGAAAGTCAATCTAAACATTCAAGGCGTCACTATAATAAAATCTAAAAACCTACGCCAAATAACGGGCAAGAGGCAAATTCATCTTAGTCTCCATAAAGCATATTGGCGCCAACGGTTTGTGATGTAGACAAAATAGATCCCAGATATTTGAATAAACCTTTCAACACACAACACAACCTACTACCCTTAACGGAAGACACATCACCTCGAGGCAGCTCACCCATATCACCAATACATAGCTAAAGAGAAGTAAAAACATTTCTGAAGAATAATATTACATTGCATCGCCTCTAGAGACTTGTGGATGCAATCTGGAGCGGCGGTGTGCGTGAACGGCCTGGAGCGGGGCCGGGCAAGTTAGACCAGCATGTCTCGGGGCAGTGTCAGTCAGTGGTTACCTCCCTCCCTCCCTCCCTCTCTAATCATACAGCGGCCTTCATCCTACCCACCCGCTCAGCTACTCGTGGGAAGCTCTCGTAATCAACTTGAAATGACGTAAAAAGTGTTCATTTTCTCCTGCTTTCCACCACCTCCTCCTCTTCCTTTTCCAGTCTCTCAAGGTCATGTTTTCTCCCTTCGCTTCTTGTCCGTCCCGGGTGACTCACACGAGAGGGTAAGACATGATGCTTTAATTGCTACTGATGTCCACGATAAAAACAACTCAACCTTTTCCATATGTGTGTGTGTGTGTGTGTGTGTGTGTGTGTGTGTGTGTGTGTGTGTGTGTGTGTGTGTGTGTGTGTGTGTGTGTGTGTGATGGTCATTCCGAAGGTTAGCAGCCGTCACGACCAACCTACGCAAGTTAGGTGCCAATGACAAGACACATACTTTTATCCACTCACGAGCCTTTAAGTTTAAGACAAAGGAGGGAGGGAGGGAGAAGGGAGACAGGGTAAAAGGTGGAGTGTGGTGATTGGGGAGGAGGTTGAGAGGGGAGGGGAAGGGGTGATGCAGGTGCCCACGCAAGGCAATAATGTTGCTTCCTACAGGGCGCTGCCTCTCGCGTCTTGCTTCCCCACGCGCGTGACTCAAGGTCGACTTTCACCCCTTGGAACTCTCTCGTGAGGGCCAGCCAGGCGGTGAGCAGTGATAGCCAGCAGGAAAGTGGTGTCGTATCCAGGGCTTAAGGGCGTGAAGGTAAAGGAGGAATGGGCGGGGTGACGCCTTCATGTGTTGACCTAAACTTGACACAATAACCTGGAGGTCTTTCCTTTCCTTTCCTTCATTGGATTAATAGGAAAGGCAACGTAGGAGTGTAACGGATTTGTTCATCATATATTCACCCTCAAAAAGGTTTCAAACCGCTGTTGTAAGGAGTGTTTACGTTTGGCCTTTCTGTTAGCAAGAATACTGGACGTGACTTAAAAAAAATATTAGTGTAGGTGTATCAGCCATCCATCACACGGACGGACGTTTCAGAGCCACACAACGCCTTTATAAAAAGCAGTACGTGGATGTCATGCACCGCGGGCACGGACTCCCGCACTTCTTGTCACGGTTTCCACTTTCCACACACAGTTTCAAGAATCCAGTGACTCTCTAATCACTCCTCTTACTTTCTTATGACATAAAATATATGAAAAGTAAGATATAATCATTGCCTTATTTATGTTGTCTGTCCTTAATGAAGAGATATGTACATTGTTGTTTCATTTCCGCTGCATCTTATAAAACAACAGTTCAGCCTCGCCTCGCTCCCTCGGGCGATTCCTTTCATCCACTCTTCCTGGAAGCGGATCCAAGTCTTCCCTGTTATTGAGTCGCATTCAAGGCAATGTTTTTCATCTGTTCGCCCTTGATGGTCCCTTGATGGCCGCCGCCGCCTCGACACTCACGGACACACCGCAGCGCAGCACAGTGCACACCCTACAATTGAGGGTGCGCCAAATTTACGTTTTCTGGACACCAAGAGGATCAATTTTTGCTTATCTATCTATGTGACGCAGAGAGAAGCGAGGAGAGGAAGTGACCTTGAGTATTGTGATTACGAAGGACAGACAGACTACCAGGCACCAACTACACAAGAGCACCGAAGGAACACACACACACACACACACACACAACAGCACCGGCACCACCACCAATAACAACAGCAACACATATATGAAATAAACTATATATAGAAAAAGGTTCAGCCCGCCCCTCCCTTCCGGTGGTTCGTATATAGAGAATGTCAGTTCATGATAATCAGTGTTTACATTGTGCTGCTGCTGCTGCTGCTGCTGTGTTGTCGCCGCCTGCTGTAGCCACAAAGCATCTCCGCAGTTCGCCAAGTCATCCATGACTCGCTACAGTTCAGGGTCGAGGCTCGCGTTCTGTGGCGACTTGCTGGATTTGAGAAGCAGTGGACGCGTTAGTATCATTGTGGTGCAGCGTCACGGAAGGGAAGGGGAGAGGAGGGTAGGGAAGGGTATGTGAGGGGTGTTATAACGTTATACTGCCTTGCATGGGCATTGCATCACCATTCCCCTCCTCATCTGCCTTCCATCTACTCTCTTCCTCGTCCATACTCCGTCACATTCCCATGGTGTGGCACCGGAGCTGGCAGGTGACGGGCGGCACAGCCTCCAACACTGGCCCTGCGCAGGATGCCACACATCACCACAGAAAGCGCAGCTCAGCGGCAGGGCACCAGGATGGACCCTGACCCCGGACACACAGCACTGGTGTCACGCTGTACAGGTGAGGACGGAGGACACTGAGGTGGAGACGAGGCTGCCGTGTACACAATCCTGTGGCTGGTGGACCCGCCGGAGGCGAATAGCGATCCGTCCTCAGCTGGCGGGAAGGGAAGGGAAGGGAAGGGAAGAGGAGAGGAGACACCACAGTTGGTCTCCGCTGTAGTGGGTTCCTTCCCTGCTTCTCCCTCCCACATAATTAAGCACAAGCCTTGAATATGGACTGCCGGGGTCACCGCGGGCTGAGCCTTGAGCTGTGTTCTTGGTGCGGGGTGGGAGGGAGACTTCACCTTCTCGTGATGAAGGAAATTTCGAAAAAAATCAGCCCAACACCGTGACATGATTCCGTCGAGAAATGATTCAAAACGTAACAACAAACGACACTTGGATGTAACGCATCGTTGCATCATCAATGTTTCAAAGCATTCAAACACAAACCTTAACTTATGTTTCACTGCATTGTGAGATCCCTTTCAAAGCAAACAGTGCAGAAGCAGAGCGTGTCAGCGTGTCGCAGAGACTGTCACGACACACCACAGAGAGCGAGTCGTCACATCAAGAGGAAGGAAGAGGAGGGAGGAGGACAGCCGTGTGTGTTGGCGTAGGACTGCAGGACAAGGCGAGGCGAGGCGAGAAATGAAAATGAAGATAAAAACAAAACTATTTCGATGACGTTAGAAGAGCGGCAGTGGTAGTGGTGGTGGTGGTAGTAGTGGTGGTGGTGGAGAATAGCAGAGAATGGCGTTTCTTCCCCTCAGGCGACCACACAGCCCCCTGGTATTTCATCTCTCTCTCTCTCTCTCTCTCTCTCTCTCTCTCTCTCTCTCTCTCTCTCTCTCTCTCTCTCTCTCTCTCTCTCTCTCTCTCTCTCTCTCTCGTTTCTTCCCACACCACCGTCATCTCCACGAGCTATATCACTTTCATCTCCAGCACCAATTTGCCAAGTGAGCGAAGGAAGGCATTAAGGAGAGAGGGAGGAAGAGGGGAGAAGGAGAAGGGAGAAGGAATGGGCAAAGGGGAGGGAGGAATGGGGGGGAGGAGAGAGGAGGAGGAGGGCGTATGCAGATAAGGATGGGG
>JAXIVD010001750.1:10000-40000 GCA_036785275.1 Cancer borealis
GCTCATCAGACAGACTGAGGCTGTCCAAGTGTTATAGCAACACGGATATTTATTGACATGCATTGATGGTGATTGTATCGAACACAACACTTGATGCAATGACTTTCTGCTATAACGCAACTCTTACCGTGATCGAGGCCATTATGGTGCAAAACTAACAGAACTAAATTAGGCGACGTAACAGCGTGGTCATGGCGCCGAATTTTTAAGAGATGATTCGAATTTGATGATGCATTGATAATGTCATGAGCCTGGGATAACAAACTATATTATTTTATGTTTTGAAACAATGAAAAATGTATCTAAAGGAGGTATGGTAGCCATGAGAGGAATGCGCTTGGGGATTGAATCTCTAACAGACGCTCATCGTATCGATGCCTTACTTATCATACTATAATGATCATTAAGGTCTAGATGGAGTTTGGTCGATCTTGACTGTTCCGTCACTACAAAATAACCATACCTTCTAGCTAGATTGATTTTATTCCCGCATAAGGCATTGACCTTGGTAACACTTCCAAGGATAACTTGTGTAAATTATTAGTCTGTACAAGTAAGTAGATGAATTGCCATGTTGTTAGTCTTCACCAGCAAGGAATGTGCAGCATGAATTCAAATACACTTATCAAATAATTTAAGTAAGTAATCCTATAACAATGAAATAACGGCACAGTATTTGCCTCCTGACGAACACAAACCAGCAGAGGTCACAAAGGTTGGTTGGTCATGATGCACACACGTGTGGCCAGAGCAGCACCACGGTCCTGAGGCAGCAGTGCACAGGGATCAAGCTGCCAAGCACGAAACACACCAAGTGGAGGCAATTGTGAAAGTGTGAGTGGTTGAGGAGGCTACATATATTGCTGATATAAGTTTGAGTGCACAAAAATGACAACTCGAGTTACTGGAATGTGGACCCATATATTGTTTTCTTTTGATCATCCGTATTATTTGTTTAGATATTAAGTATGATTCGCACACATGTTCTTGTGAACTGGTTTTGCTTGAGGCTAAACCCAAGTTCGTCGTCTCCCTCAATTTTCAACCACATAACACAACATCTAGCGAGCGAGGTCCTTGCTTTTCTCGAAGGATACTTGTCCAGCAGCTAATCACCGTCCATCCAGCCACGTAGCTCCGCTCACCTACGATCCCACCTCGTACAGATGCAGTCACTTAAAAGGTCAAATGGGTCGCGTCCTGTGTGGCCCAGCCAGCTGAGGCACGTATCCTAGCAGTGTTTTTTTTTTGTCTTCAACTTATGGCACTGGTAGAATTGATGGAGGTTTTTTTGAATGGTCGGCTTCCGCCCGTTAGTAGCGCAGGTTAGATTTATTAAGTGACGCCTCGTTTCTTGTTGCAGTTATTCACTGTCACAGTCTGCTGCTGGTCTCTCTCGAGACAGCCGGCCGTCCCCCTATGGAAAGAGCTCAGAGCTCATAGTGACCAATCTTTGGGTTGGACCGAGACCACTCACACACAACACACCGGGACAACGAGGTCACAACCCCTCGACAGTCAAGGATAATGTTGATGGCAGCATATGGCCACTCGGCGGTTTTTCAAAGAAAAGTGGCCAGCCCCGTCGCGGGACTCGAGCTCGGGACTCTGGGTTCGTCTACCCCGCACGCTAGCTACTAGGTCACCGCCTTCTCCAGGCTACGGCCTGAAATGGATTCCTCATTTGTCTATCTTTGGATATGAACTTATAGGGCTTATTGTGTGGGGTGTTTTTTTTTTTTTGTGTGTGTGATGCCTCTTATGTATGCAAAGCGTAGGCTAGTTTGTGAAGATAATTATGTAGAAAATAGTCTGATTTCAGTGTCCATCGCATGCAACCTTCTTGTCAAATCGATATGTAACAGCATAGTGGAATGAACGACCTCAGCAAGTAAGCCAAAGGTGAAATGGATCATCTCGGTTTTACGGTGTGTAATAAGACTGGTGATGAGCCAAACAAACATGTATTAAGGGTAAGTTGTAAGTGAAGTGGCGTTATGGATGACTGTGGACACTCATATATTCTCATATTCATATATTCACATTATTTCTGGGTCAACATTTTACTCTTCGTCATAGCATTCCAAATCTTAGTTATTGCAGCCCAATTATTAGTGGCAAAGATCAGAACAAAAATCTGGTTGCAGTCACATCAGTCTTTAGTAAACTCGCCCCGTTCCTAAGCAGGAGGAGAAAGAGAGATGAGAGGGGCGGACAGGAGAGTATGCTTGATTACACACCAGTGGACGAGAAATTGAGAGAGGATGTTGGATGCTAAGGTAGTTAGAGGTATGTACGAAGGATCGGACTACTATGATGCGTTAGATGAAAGGTAAATGGGAGTATAGCAGGGAACATTGCAAGGGAAAGGTGATTAAGGTGTTAGCTAGTGAAAACTGAAAAGATAGTTTTGGAAAGAGGATAAAGAGGTGTATGAAATGAAGGTAGGATGACAATTGAAGAGGAATAAAGTGTTAGAGAGGTATCTAGGGTTGTCAAAGGTGCAGTGAATCCAGTAGCAGGATGAGTGGTTGGGTATAGACCTCTGAGGGAAGATTGATGGAAGTAATGCAGCATTGTCAGTTGGAAGCTCGTAGACGTTTTTTCTCTTGTGTCATTCAGAGATGGAACTCACTATCCCATGATATTGTTGACGCTTCCAGCCTCCCTGTGTTTAAGTCCAGATTACAGTCCTTCTTGGGTAATGATTTGTTCTCCTTTTGATCCCATCTTTCTCAATTCCATCCACCCACTCTGTCCTATCTTGTATCCAGCTCTTTCCTACCTTTTGATATTTTCTTGCCAAATTTTTTTTTATTGGAAGATACACTCAACCAGTCATTCATTATCATCTTGTAGTAATACTGACCGTGTAGCCTGCTTATAGTATCTGTCTTGGTCTTTTGGGCCTTCTCCCCCTTGTCCAGTCTGATTAGACACAGAGTGGCAAAGCCCTACCAGGTGAGTTGACCAGGTGAGTTAACTGAAGGATAGTTAACGACGAGTAGGGAGAATTTAGGAAGGGAAAGGACTGTGTGGACCAGATATTTGCAATTAAAATTATGCTAGATAAGTTCTTAGGAAAGATTGAAAAACTGTATGCTACTTTCACGGACCTCGAAAAAGCATAAATAAGTTTGATATGGTAGCTCTTAGGAATGTTTTGAAAAGCTATGGTGTTGGCGGACAGTTGTTGGCAGGAATTATGGATCAGAAACCTGGACATGAAATAGGGTACAACTGTCACTACAACAGTCAAGAGTGCGTACTGTGGACATTAGTTATTTGAGAGGAGCCTGTGGCGTGACAATATGGGAGGCTGGGAGCAATGGAAACATGTATGATAGGTGTGACATGGGACATTGTGCAAATGGTGTGAAGTTTAGTGTAGTGTAATGGAATGAGTGAAAAAGAAACAATTTGAGATATTTGATCATATTGAGAGAAACAAGAGCGAAGAAGAGTTTGTGAAGAAAGTGTATGTGAGTGAGTGAAATTAAGGGTACCGAAATAAAAATGAAAACCCAAGCCAAAGCCGCTGATCAGAGAGGAGAGCGATGAGGTCACAAGAAGAAGAAGCTTAGGAAGGAAGGGCTGCATAAAGAAAGACGTGTTGGTGTGGTGTGTTGCCTGCCATCCTCTTGTGTGTGGTGTGTTACAAGTAGCAGTGTTAACCATGGCAGCGTTGCAGACCCTTATGGAGATGGGCTTCTCGGAAAATGCCGTGTAAGTATAAAGAACAAAAAGTTCAATTGTGAAAATAAAAACATGACTCGTGTTGTGTTGTGTAGCTTTTCCTGGTAAGACATAATGTAGTTTTGAATATTGTAAAGATATGTTTGAGTGATGCAGGTGGTTGAAGAAGGGTTAAGGGTTACAGACACACTCACACACAGCACAGGAACTATACACCAACAGCCAGCCAGTCATGCGTTGTGATGGGAGATATACAGTTATTCGTACCGGGAGAGGAAGTGGATTGATGTTCATGAAATGTAGCCTTTCCTCATTGAATTGATTTGCATGGATCCTTAGACAAGTATCAGGATAGATTTTAATGGAGTATATCATCCTCATCTTATGAAGTCTTGCCCTGCCATAACCAAACTGTTTTTTTTTGTTTTTTTTATAGATAAGGTGCTATCTGTTTGGAATAATTTTTGTTAGCACTTATATCAATTATTAGTGGTTTCGGAATTCCTAACATCACATACATAATATTATAAACTATATATATATATATATATATATATATATATATATATATATATATATATATATATATATATATATATATATATACACACACAAAGGATTTGTGCGAAAATCAAGGGCAAGAAGTACAAAACAATAACGTTGAGTATGGAAGTACAAGGGCCCCGGATAAGAGAAAAAACAAAAATATAAACTGATCAATTGTATGAATCAAGATATAAAGGAGAAGACTTAATTAAGTAAGAGGAGAATCTGTTAAAAATAAATGGAGGAGGCTTGTCAAGTTGTGTGACCCCACATGAAAGTAAGAATAGCTGAAGACAAAGAAGAATAGGTTTTCTTTTGATCAGTGTCATAAGTTTTATGTTTTCTGCATAGTATAGGTAGCTAGACTTTGCCTTGATAATTTTCAAATAATATTGATATCCATGCATTTAATGAGTGAAAAGTGTATATGTTTGTTATAAATGCTAATCATAACTCTATGCTGCCAAAACTAAATCTGTGAAACCAGAATGTTATCACTTCAACTCCCTTTAACATTATATCAACAGAAATATCCCCATGTAAAATCTGTAGTAATTGTATTTTGATAGGGATTAGTTATAGCTGTTTTGTGCATGTTGTGTCCATTAAGCTATTGAATTAAGTAGAAATTGAATACATTATAACTAGGCAGTGCTTACAGGTACGGCAGCTGACGTCCCTAACTTTTGGGTAATAAAATATATAAAGCTTATATAACCAAACAGTACCTAACCAAACATAACATAACATAACATAGTGCTTCCTTATAGATACGGCAGTTGTCTAACTTTTGGGTAAAAAGCTTATATAACCGAATCTAACCAAACCAAAACGTAACATAATATAATCAACCTAACATAGCTTGAAAGATGCTTTACCAGGTAAATAATAAGGCACAGGCCGTAGGAATAGCAGATGAATAGCGGATGACAACACGGTGTGACTGCCGTATCTCTAAGCACTTCGTTATAGAAACTATAGAAAATAATAGAAAACTATAGAAAAATAATGATAATGATATTATGGATCCAGTCACTAATTCCGTGAGGCCAAACATCTGGATGTGTCTGTGTGCATTTCCTTATGCAATACTTCAACCAACAACCCAAATTATTAAGATATATTTTGTGCTTTCTTAAACACTTGTATTCTCATACCTTTCTAGCTTTTTCCTCAACTTTTCACCCTTTGCTTCTCTTAATCATTATGTTCTCTCTAATAGTTTCCACATAACTGAAGTACTTACTGTAATCTGCTGCTTTCCATGAATCTTTGACTATTATTTCTTGCTGTCACACTACCTCATACCAATAATTGTTTTCAAACAATTGATTTCTATTATATTTAACTTCTTCCTCAACCTCACATTGAATGCCTGTACTACACAACTTTACTGGAGAGGTGGTGCAACATTCTCGTTTTGCTTCCATGCTCACAGATGATTCTGGGATGGAAGCTATTGATTAGCCTGTGAGATTCAGCTTATAGTAGTCTCACAAACTTAGTCTTTAAATTAAATTCTAGCCCCTGATCCCTCCGTACTTTATCCAAAAATCTTTTAAATGTAAAACATTATCACAGCTAATTACTTCCTCAGGTAAATCATTCCAGTTGTCAACCACTCTATTGCAGAAAAAGTTCTTCTTGATATTAAGTCTTGATCTCCTCTTATATATTTCATATTCCATATGCATAGCTCTATTTTTAGATACACTTTAAAGCCACCAGAATCTCTCTCACCTTATCAGATCACCTCTGTGTCCATGGATACCATTTATATACATTTCACACTACATATTAGCTATATCTTGTATGCTACTATTTTTCCCTACATACAATTTTATCTTCTATCTATCTATCTATACAGTATACCTGACTGTTATTCTCCTAAACGGGGTAATCAAGACAAGGCACACATATACACTCCTCTCACTTAACCCTAGACCCCCATAGAAGAAGAGAAGTACAATATCACCCAAACGCCACGTCATATTTGTCATGCAAATGGGAAAAAGGGTGGGAGTCCTATCCACATCAGGGCCCCAAGGTTTACCTCTGCCACTTCATATTTAACTCATTTCCTCTTCCTCCTCACACCTGGTTAGATCCAAAGATCACATCAGATGTACGAGAACCTCCTCCAGGGGTCGCCAAGACTGCATTATTAATCATGCATTCACCACTGCTCTCCATTCACTTCTATCATGGACAATCATCCTTCTTTGCTCCACAGACGTTTCTCTTTCATCCAACACTCTTTTCACACCTTCCATCCATCCCATTCATGGCCTTCCTCTCAACTTCACACCTCTCACATCTGATCCTACTATTCTCTTCACCAACCGGTCCTCTTCCATTCTATACATGTGTCCAAACCACCTCAACACACCCTGCTCTGCTCAACCAGTCAACTCTCTTATCACCAATTTTCCTTTGCATCTCCTCATTTCTCACTGGGTCCATACACTTTCTGCCAAACATACTCCTCAGACACCAAATTTCTATTAGCTACGTTTAATTTCTTCTTCTCTGCTACTGCCATACTCATGTTTCAGACTCATATACTACAGTTTTTTTTTTTTTTTTTTTTTTTTTTTTTTTTTTTTTTTTTTTTTTTTTCCCATGGCGCCGGTAGGCTTCAGGGAGACCTTAGATGGTTGGCCTCCGCCCGTTAGTAACGCGGGTCATATTTTTTAAGTGACTCCTTGTTTCTTCTTAGGCTCATGCTGCCAGCGGTAGCTCCTCACGCATATAACGTTGCAGTCCCGGCGAGGATGGTGTTATGGCAGCATGTGGATGATCTTAGGCCATTCGGCGGTAGTAACGTAGAAAAGTGGCCAGCCCGTGCCGAGGCTCGAACGCGGGACCCTGAGCTGCTATGCCCGACCGCTAACCACTAGACCACCGCCTTCCCGAAGCGCATACTCCTTCATGCAACTTTCTCTTTACATTCATTCCCATCGCTCTACAACTAATGACCTCCTTTCCCCCCAACAGCTTCTTTACATCATTGATCCTCCTAACACCTTCACTCATTTCACTTCACTAAACTTTATTTTTAATCTTTCTTCAGAAAAAAGTCTTTGGCTGTGACTGGAGGAGGTGTGGAACAAGCTATGGAGTGGCTGCTGGCTCATGCTGATGACCCAGGTATTAATGATCCCTCAGCTGAGAAAGAGCCAACAGGGGCTGTTGGTAAGTAAACTGTTTCTTTTATAATGTGATTAATATGGAAATCTGACAGGTGATTTAAGACCCTAGAATCCTAGCCACAAATTACATTCCAGGTGATTGATTGTCTTGGCCACTTTACTGAATAGTAGGAAGACATGATGTTCTTGGTCACGAAAAAGTGTATTAAATAAAAGATAAGTGCATTTTGTAGATAATAGTATTAGTGTTAGTGTTTTTGGTTGACATTAACAATTATTTATCTACAGAAATAAAATGTGTATACCCCTAGATACAGTCTGTCTAACAAAGAAACAAAAAACTTATTGGTTGGCTAAAGAAACATTATTGGACTAGAATAAATTGAACAAATATATTTCTTGCTGATTTTTTTCTTCTTCTAATTAAACATTAAGAAGCTATCAGTCCTTCTACACTTCTTACATATGGAATGTGCAGCAAACTTGTCATGTGCAGTGAATGCATATTTATCCCCTGGTCTTGTACCATTTGCTCTGAACTATTGTTATAAAACTATCCTCTGCTCCATCCCCAACACCAAACATCCCGTAGTTATTAAAGTTAGTGAATGCACTGCATCGATTCATTCTCACTATTAACCATGGGTCATAGGCTAACAACTGGTTCTGCTAACTCTAGACCTTCCCCATCCCACTCAAACTATATATTTAGTAGCCTGTTGTGATGGTTTTACCAAGCGCTCTTTGTATCTACAGTGCCAACTACTACTTTCCTAAGTCATTCATCACACATTACTCTCCTACAACATGATGGTGATTCACACACACATGTGCATGTGTGTATAGTATTCCTTTCTACTTGCATAAAGGAAAGGCTATCTTTCTTGGTTAGTGAGAAGCAAAGGTTCAGGAGTTTCCAGCTCTCTACCTTTGTCTCATTTACTCAGCTGTCATGACATGAACCTAAAGAACAGAAAAGAGATGAGAAGAGGAGAGAGATGTTTGTTATAACTGTCAGGTACATTAGCCCTGTGATTTGGGCTTCAAGAATACCATCACCATATTCCCTAGGGCTCGTAAAAGGCGACAAAAAGGGGCGGAGCAAGTGGTCTGAGAATCTCTGTTTTCTCTCCTACGAAAAGACAGGATGCAGAGAGGGAATTGAGAATATTATCTTCCTGAATCCTAAATGCTTTGTCTTGGCTACCCTCTTTGAATGTGAATGCAAGCCAGTTATATAGATAGATGATTAGATACAAAACCTTTTTGTGTCTTTTCCAGGTACAAGTGGAGGAGAAAGTCAAACTGGCAGAGCAGAGGCTACAGAAGGAGCTAGTGGTGGGGGAGGAGAAAGTGAAGCTGGCAGAGCAGAGACCATAGAAGGAGCAAGTGGTGGAGGAGGAGAAAGTGAAGCTGGTACAGCAGAGACTACTGCAGAAGCAAGTGACAAGGAGGAAGAAGCAAAATCTATTAAGTGTGATGAGTAAGTATTACTCACACAACATCCATTTCCTCTTGTCTTCTTCAGAACTTTCTATTCATTTCCACAGGTAGTACTTCAGCCTTCCAACTTAGGTTTATATGAAACTTACTTGAGTTGTTATGAGTATTATGAAATTTTTTTTGACTGGATTTATTCAATATGGATATTAAATCATTGACAACACCTGGAAAAATAGACTGTATAGTTATATTTTTTTTATCTTGTTTAGAGTTAGACTTGCTGTGGGCTACACTTGCTTACATTTCATTCCTTGATTTTGGACATCTTTCTCTCCACCAATCACAGGTCATTGTGCTGTTTATATATGGAGGTAGAGACTGTCACTTTTTTTTTCACATTTTCCTGGAAAGTAATTGGCCAACATGGGTTCATCTATTGAGGAAAGTGACAATGATGCATCAATGATCTACATATATTTCAGAAGTTTCAGATGCATGAGATTGTCGCTATTTTTTACTTTCTTTACATTCATTTATTTCAGAACTTCTAGGTGAACATTTGATGCATGGCATGTTAAAACTGTATACCTAAAACCAATACAGTTCTTCAAAAATTTTAGAATAACTATTCAATTTTTGTTGTGGTGACGTCCTGTTGTGCTTTAGACTCTTCATTTGTACTGTAGTAACTGAAAAATAGGAAAAAGATCACACATGACAGCTACTTTCCAAGAGATGAGAAGAGATATCAATTATGGAATTTCTCACAGAGTATCTTCTTTACAAGGTGACCCAGTAACACTGATACCCACTTTTTGTTCTTTTTCTTTCTTAAGAAAAGAAATACTAATTATCAACATTTTGTGAATAATATTTCGAGAAGCCAAGTCAGAATGCTGTAGTTATCTTTTGAAAGTAAAAGTTTATAGTTTTTCAACTGTGTTAATCTCTCCAGTTGTGGCAAACTTTTCAAGACATCAGAAGAGGTTGAGTTTCATGCTGTGAAATCAGGCCATACAAATTTCTCCGAATCAACTGAAGAAAAGAAACCATTGACAGAAGAAGAAAAGCTACAGAAGGTGTGTAGAAAACCTTATTCATCCTAGTGTCTCCTCACTCAATATGAAAATCATTATGAATATTTTTAATGATTACAATGTATGAATAGAGAATTATAGTTGTGGTGAATGTAAGTTTAGAAATCTGAGGTGTACATTTTTTTATAGCTACATTGTTGATGTAGAATCGTACCCAAAAATAACTTTGAAATCAAACATGACAAAAAGTATAAACTGATCATAAGTTTTGCAGAAAAGAAACTTGGAGGAAAAGATCAAGCTAAGGAGGAAAGAAAGGGAGGAGAAAGAAGCTAAGGAAGTCTTGGAACGTGAGAAGAAACGTATTCAGATGGGGCAGCAGATATCTGAAAGGAAACGAATGCAAGTATTTTATTGTTGTATGTGTTATATAACTAGACTGGTAGCATGTGTTTCAGAGAAAGAGTTAATGTTTTCTCTTTCTGCATCCTCCATATAATTGTTGGGCTTATCAATCCTGCTTTTACTTGTTCATCTCTTATTGGAACCATAAATGTGTTGTCAATTTTTTTCTTTGAAAAGCAACAAAATTACCAGCAGTCAACAGTTTTGACTACTATATTTTGGATTATTTTGTATGAGTGGTTGATAGCCAAGAAATGTGGTTTATTCAGGAAGGAAGTGTTGAAGTTAATTAGTTAGATATTTTTTAATCAGATTATGGAAAAGGAAATAAACAAGAAAACATCTGGAAGTCGAAAATATGGGAGAAAAAGATATCTGACGAATTAGAGATGCAGGGGCAGTATATTAGGAGGATCCAGAAGGGGTAGAACTTTTTAGAACAAATGCGACAGGCATCAAAGATGTATGATTTGATCTTTCAAATATTATTGGGTGTTTCATCAGAACTCACTTTGAAGTTCCTATTGATACTTTTTAACAAACACCCTGTTGTTTTATCTTATATGAAATATTAACTTACCAATTTTGTAGTTATACTCTGCAGAATTGCTATCACCTGAGCAATACAGGAAGTATATACAGTAAACTTTCGTTTCCTCAGACTTTATTTAATGTGGACCAAAAATACCTGCAGACAGATTTAATGTAACTCGGACAAGTGTGAGTTACATCTTCCAAGTATATTTTGGTTACCATATTTGATGGGTTGTAAGATGCACTTTGTATCCTCAAAACTTTCATGAAAAATCAAAATTTGTTTTCCAAGAGGAAGGTGTGTGACCTTTCATATGCTGTTACCTCAGTACCAGATAATTATGTATGTACCTGTTTCAACTAATTTTAAGACCATAAGACATTTAATTTAACTAATAATGTCAATATGCTGAGAGAAAATTATGTAGTTTTAGGCCATTCCTAATGTAGTTGTTACAAACATGGGTTCTTTTAATGCAGCATGGTTAAAAATATCAAAGGAATGCACGAATACTACTCAAACCACTCCTAGTTTCATGGTTGAAAATATAAGCTCCATTTTCACCTTAGTTCTTCTGTTTGCTGTACGAGAAATTACTATACAAACTTGTTGGAAGAACCAAACTACTTGTATTAATGAGACTTACCTGTATTTATTTTGTTTTTGTATTTAAGAATGCAAGAGTTGGAGATGAAACGCTTGGCAGATGAGCGGAAGAAGGAAAAGATGGAGGACAAACTAGCCAGACAAAAAGTGAAGGAACAGATTGAACGGGACAGGCAAGCCAGGAGAGAAAAAGATAATAGAGGTTGTCAGGGAGTTGCAGCACCAGAGCCAAAACCTCAACCAGCACCTGTTGCTCAGCCTGCACCAAAGAAAGATTACCATCAAGCCAAACTGCAGGTATTGTTATCATGCAACAGAAGCTGGATCTACACTTGGTTTGAATGATATAGTGTGCATAAAAAAAAAAATAAAAAAAAAAAAAAAAAAATATATATATATATATATATATATATATATATATATATATATATATATATATATATATATATATATATATCAGGTTACTTAGTGACCATTTTTTCCTTGAAATGATGGTTCTGATGCAGAGAATGATGCCATCCTCACAAATGACATCTCCTAAATAGAATTACAAAGCCTACTTACTGATTATGTTATGATTAGATTCTGATACTTTATAATCATAATTTGGACCACAGTGGGAGATTGGGCTCCAGATGAAAGATAGCTACGAATAAGGGAAAATAAAGTCAACTGCGTTGTTAAATTTCGCAGAAATTGATGTTTTGTGTAAAAACCTCAATTAAGACATTTAATTTTCATGTGATATTTGGATTTTCATTTTGATTATTAAAGAAAGAAAAATACACTGGTTGAAAAAGTATATTTATTCCAGAAACGGTGACTACTGTCACCCTTTACAGTGGATAGAAAATTGGTATTTCACAGATTATGGTGTGAGACTGACCTTCACATAGTGTGGTATAGTGAGGATTGGTCCCTTCTCCCCGAGAGGTCTAGAGGCAAATATGTGAGAGAATGCAGGTGGATGTATGTATGTAAACACCTTGTCTTAGCTACCCCTTTTTAAAGGGATATAACCTGGGTGTACAGACAGACTGAAAGTGAAAATCCATTGAAATGCTTTAGTATTATTAAGACAGCTGAATTGAAGTGTCAGATGAGTTAAAGTAAAACTTTTGTTACATTGTATTTATAAATAAATAAAGAGAAAGAGAGAAAAGTGACTGGCCAGGCTTTGACCACAAAGTGAAGAAATGCTGGAGGAGGGAAAGATGAAGACTTATTTGTGCCAATCTTAGGGAAGGCAGTGGCCTAGTGGTTAGCAGTTGGGCATACCAGCTCAAGAGTCCTGAGTTCGAGTCACTACTACACCCGTTGGCCACTTTTCTTTGATGATACTGCCGAGTGGCCAAAGATCACCCATATGCTGCCATAACACTGTCCTTGACGAGACTGCAATGTTATATGCACGAGGAGCTCTTGCGGGCAGCATGAGCTTCTCAATAAAGAAACGAGGCGTCACTTAAAAAATCTAACTTGTGCTACTAACTGGCGAAGCCCAACCATCTAATGCCTCCATTAAGCCTACTGGCACCACAGGTTAAGGACATTAAAAGAAAATTCTTTTTAAAATTTCCACCCCCTTGAGAGAATTCCACAGAAAAGGATGAGACATTGGAGATAGAGATAAATAGAAGACCAGTGAATTCAAAAACTATTAGGGAATATTTTTGCAACAATGAGTAAATAAATTTCATGTGAAAACTTTTCTCCTCAGATACGCTTTCCAATTGGAACTCCATTAGTGCAGGAATTCAAGGCAAAGGAGCCTCTCTCTGCAGTGCGTCTCTGGATCAGTCTTAATCGGCAGGATGGTGCTCCCCCTGAAGCTCCCTTCAACCTCTCCACAACCTTTCCTCGCAAGATATTTGATGATGAAGATATGGATAAACCTTTGGAAGTTTTAGGTAACTATCAAATATTTTTTATTTTGTATTGTAGTAATTAGAAAATTTTATGCACCCATGTTGAGAATATCTTTGAATTATAAGTTTTTGAAATATTAAAAGACTTATCTAGAACAGGTAACACTAAATCCAGAAGCCTCTATGAAGATAGTGGAAAAGTTGTGTTAATTAGTTAGTTGACCTTCAAATGGTGAGACTAATCAAGAATATCAACTTACTTTATCTGTTATTTCCTCAGCTTTAACACATGCCTGCATAACAAAAACTTATAATCTTTCATCTACAGCAACAAGTAAGGTCAGGAATAATAGTGTCTGAGCATCACTCTTAGTATTACTTACTGACCAGTTGTTTTGGGGGAATCTTTATGAACAAATAAATATTATGATTTAGCTAACCCACCTGTGCTATGCTTCAGTACACTCTTCTAGTCATTGTATCTGTATTCATGCACATACGAAAAATGCACTTACGATGAAACAAATTAATTTCTTGTGGAACCAGAAGCTCTAATTGAGCCCACCACCATCAATTAATGTTGTATTTTCTTCTCTTTTTCTCTTTGTCTTCTGTTTTTTTGCACTACGTGATTGCAAATATGTAATTTATAATCAAATTAGTTAATGCTGACATCTGGGGATGAGATATTTTAGACTATAGCTGATGATTTCATGGCAGCATCTGTCTGACTCTCCCACAGATCCACTTTAAGCTCCATGGCCTGTATACTTAACTGATTTTTTTATCTATAGATCTCTAAAATGTAATACCTGATAAGCTTTAATTATAAATTTATTTTAGGATGGGTTTAGGATGATATTGAGATATTGCTACCAACTCTACTTTGGATAATACAGGGCATATTCCTCCTACTCCTCCATCCTCTGACTACTTCATCCCTAAAATTAAAATTCTTTATTATGACGTTTTCCAGGCCCTCTCTGGCCTTGATTCTCGGAAGGTTTACAGTCCAGATGGAGTCCCTCCTGTTCTCAAAAACTGTGCTTCCGAACTCGCTCACTGCCTAGTCAAACTCTTTCGTCTGTGTCTCTCAACTTCTACCTATCCTTCTTGCTGGAAGTTTGCTCACATTCAACCTGTCCCTAAAAAAGGTGACCGCTCCAATCCTTCTAACTACCGCCCTATAGCTTTCATATCCTGCCTTTCTAATGCCTTTGAGTCTGTCCTTAACAAGAAGATAATGAGGCATCTACCAGCTTACAACCTTCTCTATGATTGCCAGTATGGTTTCTGTAAAGGCCGATCTACTGGTGATCTTGCTTTCCTAACTGAATCTTGGTCATCCTCTTTTAGGGACTTCGGTGAAACATTTGCTGTCAGCCTTGACATGTTGAAAGCCTTCGATAGAGTCTGGCATAAATCTTTAATTTCTAAACTACACTCCTACGGATTCTATCCTCTCTGTACCCTCATCTCCAGTTTCCTTTCTGACCGTTTTATTGCTGCCGCAGTGTTCTTCTCCTAAAACTATCAACAGTGGTGTTCCTCAGGGTTCTGTCCTATCACTCACTCTCTTTCTATTATTCATCAATGATCTTCAAAATCTGACTCAATGCCCTATCCACTCCTATGCTGATGACACCACCTTGCATTTTTCAATGTCGTACAACCGACGCCCAACCCAACAAGAATTAAATGACTCAAGGCAAGATGCTATAGGACGCTTAACTTCTGATCTTTCACTAGTTTCTGATTGGGACAGAGCAAACCTGGTTTTGTTCAATGCCTCAAAAACTCAATTTCTACAACTATCTACTCGACATAACCTTCCAGATAACTATCCCCTCTTCTTCAATGACACTTAACTTCCCCTCTCCTCCACATAAAACACATTCAGTCTATCCTTTACCAAAAATCTAAACTGGCAATTTCATATCTCTACTCTTGCTAAATCAGCTTCCAAGAAGTTAGGTGTCCTATGGCGTCTGCATCCATTTTTCTCTTCCTCCCAGCTGCTTGCTCTGTACAGGGGCCTTATCCGCCCATGTATGGAGTACTGACTGCTCTTCTGAACTTGCTAACTGCATGCCTCCTCCCCTCCCGCAGCCTAGCTGCACAAGACTTTCTACTTCTTCTCATCCCTATTCTGTCCATCTTCCTAATGCAAGAGTTAACCAGTATTTTCACTCTTTCATCCCTTACACTTGTAAACTCTGGAACTCTCTTCCTTTGTCTGTTTTTCCACCTGCCTATAACTTAAACTCTTTCAAAAGAGGAGTGTCAAGACACCTCTCATACTAAATTGGACTTCGCCCATGTCTATATTTCTCCTACTGTCTTCTTTACAGGGTCTGGCAACAGGCAGGATTTTTTTTTTTTTTTTACTTTTTTGTTTTCCCTTAGCCACTACCCTTTTAATGTAAAAAATATATAATATATATATATATATATATATATATATATATATATATATATATATATATATATATATATATATATATATATTTATATATAATGCACCTGTCTTCATAAGTCTGGAAAAAGTTTATGAATTACTGGAGTGCTCGAGGTAACCAAAGGTAAACGGAAATTCCCCCCCACCCCCGACCTTTATATATATATATATATATATATATATATATATATATATATATATATATATATATATATATATATATATATATATATATATATATATATCAATTGACTTGCCTTGCCTGTTATTTGGCATGGGTTTTCAGATTTTTTGTAGTGAAGCCTCAAATGTTTACGTTCTCTCTTGAATATGTTGAGAACGTGTGAGGCTAACTGCTACTACAGCCTCAGATGCATATAACATTGTAAGTCCCATCTGAGGACAGTATGACAGCAATTTGGGTTGTCCTTGGCCACTCGGCGGTGATATCAAAGAATGAAAAGTGGCCAGCGAATAACGGGGATTCGAACCCGGGACCCTAGGCTCGCATACCCGAACGCTAGACCATTGTACCACTACCCCCGACAGAGATTCTCTGGACATGATAACCTAATCACAACAAATAGGATGGACAATCTGCATTAGTGGTAGTCTAGTACAGTATCTTCTAACTTCATTCTTTACTATTAACTTTCATTGTCCTCATTACCTAAAGGTAATGGTATTCCCTTCTAACTGTTTCTTGGCAGCCCATTTCATTGCTGGAGGGAGAGGTGGGTGGGGAGAGAGCCTTGTTCTAATCTATCCTGTTTTACCACTCGTATCTTACTAGTAATAATATGTAGACAAGCAGATACCCTAATTATAGACTGACAGGTCTTCTAGTATTTGTTCTTATTTTCTTATTGCAGGTAGAAAAAGAAATATGAAATACTAGAATGTAATCCCAATGTGTTCTTCTTTCATGATTGTTTGTTCTTTTATTTGTCATTCACCAAAGCTTTAACTTAACAGGTGAATATTACTGATTATTGTCTCTGTTGTTTGCAGGTCTTGTACCAACTGCTGTGCTGATGGTGTCAAAATAAGGGAAATGTTTCTTATGATTTTTGTTTATGAATGGTTATTTTATAAGTACTTGCATTATCATGACTAATTGAACTGTTATATGGATTCACATCAAGATTTGACAATTATATAAATGTTTCGTTATTCATAATGAGTTTTTTTTATGAAATATTGTGGATTTGCATAAATTATGTCCAAAGTAAATTTTTTCAAGAATAAAAGGTAATTGATATTTCCTTCCTGTGTACACTGCATGAGTGTTTGGGATTTATGAAGTACATATAGTACTACAGTTATGGCAGTCTTTGTTTGCTCCACCCCAGCATCAGTGCTGCCCAGTTTATGAAGTTTGTGAAGTACATTCTGCAATGCTTTTGCTTTCTACAATTCATTATATGACAAAAAAGAGATCAAAGTGAGATACAGTATATTGTTTATAAATACATATCTCACATACTTACATATGATATTTAAGACACCATGAGCAAAAACTGCATAATGGCAATCTTTAGATAAGTGCCTTCTTTAGTGCTCTTCCATCAAGTTTGTAGCAAATTACATCAATTGGAATATTTCCATAGGGTTAAAACCCTGATATACTAATAGAAAAATCTGGTTGTCAGTTCTTTCTGATAGTGGTTGTGCATGTCTTGTAATAACCAAATATATACATTATGCTTCTCACATGCAATATCTAGCTAATCTGCAACATACACTGTAAAAACATTATATGAGACCAACTCATTGTTACTCACCTACCTACTTTTATGATAATAATACAGAACTAAGCTCTTTGTCACTGAAAATTCAGATTAATGCAATATTGGTTAAATATTCATATAATTAGTATTATCCTGAAACAGTATATAGTGTTTTCATTCATTGGTACACATTATGGTGAGAATCACACGCATTTATGCAGGTAGCCATAAAATTTCCTCAAGCTTGTTGTTTAAGGTTTCTGCTAAATCCTAAAGCAAATGGTAAATTTATTATGTGAAAAATTTTAATTTCAGTCCCCAATGGTATTCTTTTTAAAACAAAAATTCAGTGTGAATTTTCTCATACCACACTTGATGATCTTTTAATTACTTCATAATTTATGGTTATGTGGCAGACTTTTTTCTCCTACAACCTCTTGGACTCTGGCATTCTTTCTATACTGTCACAACTACCTATTTCCTAGATCCATAAACACTATGACTGCTAGATTAAAAGCAAAACATGGGGGAGGAATGAAAAATATATTAATTATAATCTGCCATTAATCTAGTTTTGCTATTGAGCAAGGAATTGTCATGAACATGTTAGCAGACAGTGAATGTGGATATTCTATACTTTGTGGGAAAGATTGAATTTGGGAAATTAAAATTCACCCAATCAATGGACTTGTGCATTTCCCTTGGGTGTCTAATGAAGACCTATGGGGGGGGACATCAAGAATACTACCTATGTATTTCCTTGGGGTCGTAAAAGACAACCAAAAGGGATGGAACAAATGGTCTGGGAAGCTGTCCCTCTGTATTCTCTCCTACAAAGAAGACAGGACATGACACTGACAATGTGTCGTCATACAACTTCTCCAGCTTTGAAGAAGAGGTAGAGGGGGAGGGAGATTCCTCCTCCTCCTCCCAGGAGTAAAATCTTCATCCACCTCCCACCACCACTCAAGTCCACACTGCCACCTGCTAATGTAAGTGCTCTGAATGATCTTATTTATACATGTTCTTTTATATTAGAATGCTTGTTGTAATACTTTCATGTTATACAATTTTGTAGATTGAAATGGGGAAATTAGATAATTTAAGGTATTTTATTTTAAAGCCTCCCATATCCAATTTTTCCCATTTAAAGTATTATTTCTGGAATGCAGTTAATTTTTCTCCTATATAACCACATTCTGGGAGGATCTTTTTTAAATATATGGATAATATTGATTTGAAAGCTGGGGAGACATGTTGCATGTTATGGCATTTGAAAATCTGGCAATCATGCAGTTTATGCATGTAGCACCTCATTAGTATTGGCACAATGATATATTAATATTATTGAATATATGTTCATGCTCAAAAGTATAACTTAGATTTTTTATTTTATTTATATACATTTGCCTGTTTACCCTTCATGATATAGCATAGACCATTTCTGGTCTCTTCTAGGAAACACCTGACACATATTCAGACACATAGTGGTGGGCAAGATTCCCAGTCTTCCACTCCTGCCGGGATTGCAAGGTCATAACTCATCGGTTTACGTTCCGCACCTATTTTCTGTTAGATGAACAGGTTTACATTCCGCGCCTATTTTTTGTTGGATGAACATGGTTACGTTCCGCGCCTATTTTCTGTTAGATGAACAGGAGTTACAGAATTTAAGGAAAGAAGCCCATTTTGTCTCCACCTCACCTGTAATTTGAACATAAGATATCTTGGTTGTGAGCTAAGCGCTACTATCAGTCACGTATTTGGATGATGATAAAAAAATGTTGGGAGATCCCTTCAGATTGATATTCTGATATGTGAGGTGATAAAAGCTGTATGAATTGTTATCTGTTTCTTTAGGGTTTGTGATGGTCTGCAACAGATACTTACCCTCCCTAGAGTTATTGATGACTCCATGTGGTGATATTGGTAAAGAGAAAGGAGGAGGAAAAAAGAAAAAAACACTTCAAGATATGTTGATTTTTAAGTTGACAACAATCTAAGGTAATTTATAAGTAAAAATTGAGAGGAAATTATTACATTGAATATATGTATTCATAATAGTTCTGTAAGAATGCACCTTTAGAGTATGGTGTAAAAATATTTGTGGACCCTTTATGCTCATGCGTATCATTTTAAAAACTTATATCTATACCTCTAATTCCTTGTCCCCTCTAGGACCTACGCCCAAGAAAAGGCCATAACAGAAATCCCCTTAGCCTTGTCTTTCCATGCAAACTACTTTTACTTGTTCTTTCCATCGTGTTTACATCTTTCACATATTCCATCCTCCCTTCCAATATGTGGCCTGCACTCTTCATTTACCCCAACAACCTGCCTTTTTATGTATAACTTCATCTGTAACATCTCTACCATTTCTTTCAATGTTTTCAAACTGCCTGAAATTATTTTGTTATATATGCAATTAGCTACTCAACTTTCCACGCCTGCTTTTTTAAACTTTTTTTTTTTCTTAATTACTCATATGACACTTTTGCATTTTGGACTTCATGCACCTTTCACACCTTTCAGGTTATACATATCACTTCATGAATTTTGTGTCCATGTCTCGGAGGCATATGTTTGTATAGGTCCTATATAGAAACTAGTTTTACAAATTTACCATAAGGAAGACAGTATATTGGTGTAGGAGTTTTTTAACATGTGTGATAATCTCATCTAGCAGCTATTGTAGCAGAACATTTAAATTGAAAGGAATGGTTGTTTTCAATACATTACAAATATAGACAAGCAGTAGTGTTCCATTGATTATTATTATTACTATCCTAGTAAGTTGTTAAAAGAACAGTTATAAAATAGTAAATCACAGGCTGAATAGGTTATTACCAGATGAAGTAAGTTACAGTACCTAAAGATGTAGGAAATGTCACAATCAGATTATTGTTCATGTTTCTTTGTCTGGCAAACAAGGTGTAAGTGTGTAACATGAGAGATCCTTTATATTTGTGATGGTAACAGTTTCTCCATATTGATTGCCATTATCATCTACACAGTAGGAGTGAGGGCCTCGTGTCTGCCATGGGAAATACTGACCATCACTGCAACACTTGGGTTTGCTTGCCCCATAACCATTATCTTCCATTATTTGTCGTCGTCTTGGACAATCTAAAAAATCAATAAGTAAAGACCGATTGTTAAACAACATGATTAGTAATGATGATATATGTATTATATATAATTCACAACAGGTAAAGCTCCAGCTACAACTGATGTCACAAATTTCAAAACATTTAGTCTCAATAGCAATATCTGGCAACTTACTCTCGGCCTCATGTTGCATGGTGTTATGAAGAATTGTATTAATCTATCTATCTGGTTTATATACCCCTTAAATGGAGGTCCCCTTCAGTGAATGCTACCTTATTATGGTGAAGGGACTTATAATTTCCAAGAATCAGTGGAGCTAAACTATACAGGTGCAACCAAACTAGGCCGGTTCACTGTGAAAGCTAGAGGCATGGTATCTGGCATAGCCCTCCCAACATGATCAGTACATGTCATAGCCTGTCCCAAGCAGAGATGGAGCAACTGGCCACAGTGGTGGCCAGACCCGCTTCAGAGTAAGGAGTGCTAAGAATCTCTGGGTTCATACAGACTGCCTTTGAAACTTTGACCTTGGGACTTATAATGTTAGGATACTAGCTGGTGATAATAGTCCTCAAACGTTATTCAAAGAAGTAAAAGGCATCAAATGGTACACTATTCCCACAATTTACGAACAGGATATGTTCTTGAAAACCCAATCCATAGACTACACCATATGGTGTAGTCTATGACCAATCATAAATTGATCTATCGTATACCAAAATATTGTTCCAATGGGATAAACAGGGATGCATTCTATACCAGGCTTATATCCCATGCTCTTCTAGTTCTATATAAATGTTCTGAATAGCTATTTTACAAATTTATAGTTTTGTTTTTTGTATGTCAGATGAATAGGGAAACTTATAATGTTTTGTGAACAAAAGTTACTGAAATGTGTGACATCACTTCTGACTACAACTTTACATCAAATGCAATTTGTCGATTGTAACTACAACTTTTTCCAAATGATTTACAGTGGAATGTAAATTTGTATATCATTAATCTAGGTAAGAATTATTACTTTGAATCTTGAACTTACAGCAATTCATCCTTTCTGCCTCATGGATGGGAAGTTCATAGTCTTCAATGCGGTTTCCATTCTTGTCAGCACAATAAGCCTTGCCATTCAAGTACTGGACTGGAGCGTAGTATCCATCAAAAGAGCACACTGGTCGTGGAACCTCTGAAAGGCATATGCTAAAATTATATACACATGCTCTTCAACTTATGATGGGGTTGTGTCCTGAAAAGCCCACCGTAAGTTGAAAATGCATTTAATATGAACATCTAGCATATTTATATTAGCAAGTCAAATGGGCTTTACATACAATATTACCTTAATACTTCTGTGTTACAAGTAGTTTCAATACTATAAGACAGTCTATTTTACTAATAATATCAATATGGTGTGTGAAAATTTGTATATACATGTAAGTATATTGACAATAATTGAAAGTCAAAGCAAATAGCTTATTGTCCTCACACTGAGTTTGTTTATTTATGATACTAGTGTCATATTGACCAATTGCTCCCATGACTTCGGGCATATGACTGTTGGTTATACAAAGCTTTGGTACTCAAGAACGTCCTAATGTCCAAACAATGCTAGCAACATGGTACACTTTACAACATCAGTCGTTTTGTGTGGTTGAGAGCTACTGCTTGCTGTTGCTGCCTACCATCACAAAGAGTATCATACTGCTGTAATAGGCTGATCATCATCAGTGCCAGCGTTACCTTTGCCGACACATAAGCACTAATCAGTGTTACTAAATTGAGATTCACCTGTCCATGTGTCTTCCATTAGTTACATTATTTATAACCTTGTATTCTTTTGATAAAATGAAGCTAGAATTGTTGTGTTGACTTTCTCTTATGGCTATGGCATATGAGGTTGAAAAGAAAGATGATTGAAAATTAAGTGCTTTAAAGCAATTACGGTCATAAATTAGCGACAATGATAAGTGACAAGGTAAAATCACGATTCAGAACTAAATGATGTTGGAAAAGGAAGATAAGGAGGTGCTAGTAATGTTCTGAACATATGGAAAGAATAGGAGAGGAACAAACCATTTAAATAATATACAGGTCTGAAGCATAATATGAAAGGTTGCTGGTGAAACATAGAAAGGAATGGAGATGTGGCATTAAAGAAACACTTGAACAGAGAGAAGAAAAAACGAGAGTGAGAGATGGATATTAGATAAAGTGAGTCAAAATGATGTAGTTTATTAGGGGACAGCACACTGAGCATTACTATAATGATTGTTACATTTACAAAGCTACATATAATGGGTCCCTTAGCCTGTCTACATTTCGTGAAAACAAAAGGACAAATAATTTATTTTGCCTCAAATCCTGAATCAAAATATTGAGATAATTCATTTTGATAAGGCAAAAGCCATTTAAGGTGCTTATATTGAAATATAATACATGTACAAAAAGCTCAAGTAACAAAGTTTTTTCTTGATAATAACACTAATAGTTATCCATAGTAACCTTATGCACCAAACCATCATGCTGACTAAATCTTGGTAATTATTGATCATGTTAATTGTAGTTGATCAGGCAATGTTGCGTTGAAAACCCCAAGATCTTAGATTAAAGAGAACCTAAATAATATAATAACATGGTCTAAGTGCACCAATTCATCTTGCCAACCAGTTATAGTGATTGTTGATCATTTGTAGCTGATCAGATGATTGCAAGATACTTAAGTAAAAGAGACTAAATAATATATTAAAATGTTAATGATTGGAAGCAGAGATACCTGCTACGATGACATCACCAGTGTCCTGGTTATCCCATGCTTTCAGGGCAGTGTGGCATGGATTGAGGTATGATTCAACGTGAAAATCCTTGTCTGCAATGCAAGAATATTGGGGAATATAGTGAGGGTTAGTGTTGAAGGAAGCTTATACTAACTATGTAACTTAATTGTCCCAAGTCTTGACAAATTTGCTTTATTTAGGAATTAAAGTGTTATATTTTCAGATTTTTTGACATAAAAATATTGATATTGCTCATTACCATCATGCATGGCAAGTAGAGTGATTACTCTTGTGAAACTCAATGATAAATATTGAATATGGCTAATGTGTCAGTCTTCAACACAGTAAATGTTTAAGACTATGGTGACAGGTTGTGGAATATTTGCCTATCAAACATTATGAATGTTCAGTTTCAATCCTCAGTTTTCACAACATTGGATCTTTTGTTTAATTGATTTTCCTTACAAGATCCTGCAACACTACTTGGTTTTCTATGATAGTCATACAAATGTTACCTATTTAACTTGGTGTTACTTACAGCAAGGCATGAATTTGACCATGTCTATAGAGACAGGACCATATGTGACGGCATCAGTTGTGTCATTGTAGCAAAAGCAGTAGTAGTCATCAACACATTGCAGTGGATCAAAGTTTCCATTTGACAGACACCTCATCCCAAGATCTAGTCCCTTGTTGATGGTGTCTTCCCAGTAAATTGAACATTCTAATAGGGGAAGAATATCTGTATTAATTGCAATTCTCGGTGTTGTGAATCCTTCTAATAGCTTTAAATCATTCATTATGATTTGATGTTCATTACACCATTCAAACAAATAGTATGGCCTCAAGATTTGATGGTCATTCACTCCATGTGGTCCATCAAGTCTTGAAAATATTGTTCTAAGCTTAATCAATTCTACAAATTTTCAGATGCTTTTCCAGTATTACTTTAATTTTACACTTGATTGATATATTCAAACTTGATTAATATGTATATAAAAATCCGAGAATTTACTTTACAGCTTATAGTTGTTAGTATTAATTAATTCATTGAATGATGAATAGTAACTTAAATTTCAGACCCACTCGTGACAGTTTTGCAAATTAGTCTAATCACCAACTGCAGAACACATTCTACCTAGTTGTAACAAAAGTTCCACACACAAACAGGCTAACTCAAGCACAATTCAGTGTGTTTGGCTGAAATGAACTCCTACATATCAGTCATGCATTGGTCGTTCCCCTCCACTCATCCAACCCCTGCTTTACGTCCTGGATTCTCTTGTGAATCCCTGTTATATAATTTATCTTTTCTCCAAGATTCCATTACTCCTATTCTGACCATTATTACAAATTGTTAATTTTTTTCTAAAAAATGTTCACTCCCATAGAAATTACCTCCGCTGCCTACTCTCTATGTTCTTCTAAGTCTGATACTCCAACTTACATCTCATAATCCCTTTTCTTGAACACTCCTATACTTATGCCAATTGCACTTCTAACATAACCTAACAAATATAAGTTAGAATATTTCCAAGCTGAAAATTAAGATGATATACATAATATCAAAGCATACAATAGAGTATTAGATGAAACATCATATTGTGGAATCAATAAAATGCAATAATGTAAGAACGGGACACCTATATGAATGAGTATGGCAAAAGAAAGAATTAAAGCAATAGAACATCATTATGAGTAGGAAGAAAAACTCAGCTGCTTAGTTATGGACAGCTTCCGGCACCTCCCTACACTCACTACAATTGATATTATCCTGGTGGGTGATAGGTGCCTCGCCAAACAGCCTCTTGCCTTCAGGATTAACACAGTAACACCTATAAGAGAGAAAGAAAGCTTGAATTTTTCCCTGCATACTTAGCAAATTGACAAAGACAAAGCAATTCATTAAGTTTCATCACAGATAAATATTGGATATACATTGCCTTTTGTATTTTGTTGTGTATAGAAGGGTTTATGAATTCAGTTCAGAATTTAACATAAACGTCCATCGCGCATTTTCTTTCACTGACAAGAAATAAAGAGATATCATGACATAAGCATACAATAGTGTCCATGCAAACTCACGTGCTGCTGGGACTACACTGGCGTGGGGAATATAAGCCGTACTCATCACAGTTGGGCTTGTTGCGGCCTGGTCCCAACGTGCCTAGGTTCTGCTCCTCCTCGTAAATCAGTGATTCATTCACACACTTTTTGTTTGGATCTGTCAGGACCATTCACTTTATACATTTTGGTTTCATCCTAAGTGCATGGTCATTTAAATTTAAATTACCTCATATCCTTTAAGGTTTATTCTCATTCCCCGCCCTCCTTACTGTCTTTTTTACCCTCTGCTAGATGCTGACAAAGCACTATGAAAAGTTTTATCTTTCACACCAGAGACTCAAGAATGCAAAAGCAACTACTTTAGGCAAAAGTGACATTAGGTAGTAACAATTCCTAGTTGATAACTATAGTACAAATGCTGGTACTGGGTTGGTAAAATGCAAGATCAGTATAATCTACTTCAAAGAAATTAGAAAAAAAATATTTACAATTTTTGTCATGTATTACTCCAATAAGTAGTTGTGTTTCATGATATCAGTCTTGTGTTAGCTGGTGCCAATATTTCCATGACTACATCGTTAACTCATATATGCATCTAGTTTGAAATTATGGTGTGTAGGAAAATACTGTACGATACTCACTCCTTAAGCACGCTGCAGATTCGTGGTCATTAGGGTTCTGCAGCTTACACTCCAGACCCGGGCCACACATTTTGCTCGGGTAGGAGACCAGGGATGACGACAGGCAGAAATCTCCCTCCTCTATTTGGGAGTACCACAGATACGAGACAAATTTGTTGCAATAAGCAAACATGATGTATTATATCCATCTACTGAATTTCTTCAGCTAAAAAATAATTAAAATTTCAATGGTTGTTATTTCAGTGGGTCAGTAGTATCTAGTCTATCAATCCTCAAAGAGATAATACATCATAAGTGTACCATGGTATTGGTATACACTCCCATACTCACCCAGATTCTTGACGCACATGAGGCCACAGTTACAAATCGTGGGGTTCAAGAATTTCCGCTCGTTACTTGCACATTCAGTGATATTGGTTTCCTGAAAAAGTGTGAATATATATATATATATATATATATATATATATATATATATATATATATATATATATATATATATATATATATATATATATGTATACTTATATATATATATATATATATATATATATATATATATATATATATATATATATATGTATACTTATATATATATATATATATATATATATATATATATATATATATATATATATATATATATATATATATATATGTATACTTATATATATATATATATATATATATATATATATATATATATATATATATATATATATATATATATTATATATATATATATATATATATATATATATATATATATATATATATATATATATATATATATATATGTATACTTATATATATATATATATATATATATATATATATATATATATATATATATATATATATATATATATATATATATGTATACTTATATATATATATATATATATATATATATATATATATATATATATATATATATATATATATATATATATATATATATATATATATATATATATATATATATATATATATATATATATATATATATATGTATACTTATATATATATATATATATATATATATATATATATATATATATATATATATATATATATATATATATATATATTCTCTGGGATATGTATTTTCCTTCAAATTACTGAAATTGAATATCCAAGATTCAGAAAAATTTTGGTTCAGAGAGACTTTACTTTTCCCAACCCTTCTATACCTTGTCTTTATAAGGAGGGAATACAAAGGAGAGATTTCCCAGACCCCTCACTTCTAGTGGAGTAATACTAGTGTACCGAGGGTCAGTGTTACTGCCACTGTACCGTAGGTAAATGTTACTTAAATTGACACTGCTGTCATCACTGTACCGTTTCGGTATTAACTCTACCCTTCTTATCTACTACTTTCTATCTACTTTCTATGCTGCCACCACGACACCACTTGGGTATCGACACTATTGCTACTACTACCACTTGGCCCTCCACCGCCGAGGTTGAGATACGAACAGAAAACGAATATAAAAATAATGGACAACTTTAATGATGAATAAAATAAATAAAGTACTCGCTATATCCGTGGTGGTGCTCTTACAAATGCTTATCCACCCTTAGCGACACAAACATAAACATATACCTTAACACAAATATTCCTATTCTATCCTACCTAACTATACGTGAGGGAACTGATGGAAAACTACCAAAATACACTCACGCCACAAATATTGTTTGAGAGTCACTGGGTCCTTCTGGCCGTTGTCCTTGTTTGAGAGGCAACTCCACATGCAGCCTTCGTCAAACCACAACCGAAAGACAGTCTTTTGCTGGTCCTCTCGGCAGCTGTATCCGGGAGGACAATTTACTGTTAGATATTAATAACAGTGTTTTTTCAAGTGTGGCAAGGCTTTTAGGAACACTGAAGGCTTACCTGTCTGGAGCGGGGTCACGGAACACTAGTAACTGACCTTCCGCCCAGACCGGTATATATATCCTCAGTTCCAGTGACGTCACGCGTTTTTCCCATCATCCTCTTTCGCTAGTAGTACCTACTCTAACCATAACAAGGTATCTTAACGAGCGTCGAGAATACGAGGATTTACCGGTGATTCCGCAAAGGAATCACCGTAATGATAGTTGGCCCGTTGTACTCGGTACACGGCTTTCCTCTTTAAAAAAAATAAATCCTCGTATTCTCACACTCGTAAGAACATGAGTTTATATATTATCAACATAAGTCGGGACCGGTCTTCCTCTTCTTCTTTCTTCTTGTCTCTATGCAAGACTTCCGAGTCAGACGTGACTCGACCTCCTGGTCGGAATAGGTGAACCCAACTCCCAACCAGTCCTGGCAAACTGAGCAGGGTGGTGATCCTCGACGGGGTCTCACCAAAGCCTTCATCCATGGGGGGTGAACTTCCAGTCCTTTACCTGGGCACTACAGAACCCCCAGGACTGCGGTGATCTCTGCTTCAGCTGCGGGACCAGTTTACCAGCTCGGCATCTCCTCGCCGCTGCAAAAGAGTTTTTATAGGCAGTAACCTTTCCTTTAACCACCCAGGGGTCTACTTACTACCATCTCTCCCTCTCAACACTCCTCTAGGAATTCCTCACAGGCCTTCGGGCTCTGCGTGGTTCCTCTGTGTCATCCTCATCCTCGGAAGGAAACATGATCTCGCTCATGTCGACTATAGAACCTCCATCACCCACAACTAGTGTTAACTTGTCCGCGGCACGGTGGATTGTGTCGCCGTTGACACTGAGGTGGTGGTTGTAATGATGGTTGTAGTAGTAACTGCCTCGTCCACCCTCGAAGTGGAGGAGTGTGTATTTGGCACCACCATAGTCGCCCTCACGTATAAGTTAATATCCCTAACTTCCGCGTCACACTCATCCGACGTTTCAATTAAAAAAAACATAGCATGGGTTTTCCGTTTCATTACCGTGGGCACCACCAACGAATCGAGCAAGGTGTTATCTTTTTTCTGTTTAGAATAATAAAGGACTCCATCTTCCTCTGATCGTGATGACCGACTTCTGAACACTCTGGTTTTATTGCTCCACCAAGCGCTTGTTCACCCACTTCTGTTATTTCCTCCTGGGGAAACCACGAGTCGCCTAACAAGTCTATCTGAGAATTCATAATTAAAATTTAATTGGAGGGGGGAAGGACGCCCGGCGATCCGAAGACCGCGACTCACTTAACAATCTGGGGACAGGTGCCCGCAGAGGAGACTTTGAGCGTATTAGTCCACTAACACTATCACTAACACTTAAAAAAAGAAAACAATGCATCACTATTAACTCTACGTAACTATTCTAATCACCAATCACTAATCACTACTCTGTAAGGGAATAAAATATTAACTGGAAGGGGGGCTAATTACCTACTTAACTAGCACACGAGGTACTACGTAGCGTCCTCCGGACAACGTGGGCTGATGCGTAATTTGCATCTACACCGCTGCAACCACTGTACCGAGGGTCTTCTTCTTCTTCTTCTTCTTCTTCTTCTTTTTTTAAAGGGAGGTCATGGTTACTAACGGGTGATTCATGGTATCTAGTCTCATTGTCAATCATAGTATCGTGATTCGTCCACATTAGCTCCGGACCTCCCACCGCTGCCACCACTGTACCGAGGGTCAGTGTTACTGCCACTGTACCGTAGGTAAATGTTACTTAAATTGACACTGCTGTCATCACTGTACCGTTTCGGTATTAACTCTACCCTTCTTATCTACTACTTTCTATGCTGCCACCACGACACCACTTGGGTATCGACACTATTGCTACTACTACCACTTGGCCCTCCACCACCGAGGTTGAGATACGAACAGAAAACGAATATAAAAATAATGGACAACTTTAATGATGAATAAAATAAATAAAGTACTCGCTATATCCGTGGTGGTGCTCTTACAAATGCTTATCCACCCTTAGCGACACAAACATAAACATATACCTTAACACAAAT
>JAXIVD010001750.1:47500-60000 GCA_036785275.1 Cancer borealis
TCATTATAAGAACACACGAATCAGCTTTTGGGAAAGTTAAAAAAGCTAATGTCACCCAACACCCAATTAAATGGAACTCATTGGTTCCATTTCATGAATGATTAAATCGAAGATGCTCTTAATAGTGAGAGAGAGAGAGAGAGAGAGAGAGAGAGAGAGAGAGAGAGAGAGAGACTTACTATATAGTACACTGCTAGTAAATGAAAAGAGATCAATGTGAACATATGACACATGAACTAAGCAACACTAATCCAGCTTTACAATACAATAGAATGAAGAAGAAATTACGACGTTATAGCTGGTGATAGTAATGGTTAGCACGCTCGGCTCACAACCGAGATGTACGGGGTTTGAATCCCAAGTGGGTGAAGACAAAATGGGTTTGTTTTCTTAAATGCTGTAACCCCTGTTCACCTAGTATTAAAATAGGTACAGGAGTATGAAGAGAGCTTGTTGCCTTGCTATTCCGACAGGAGCGGTAGGTTGGAAATCCTATCCTCCTGTGTGTGTGTGTAGTCTGAGTGATCTCACCGTTAGTGGGAAAGCCTGTCCATTGAAGTGAGAGTCCGGCGTTATCACACCGAAGCAGCCCATTTCGAAACTCACCGTCTGTCGGGACACAAAGCTCACTGGTTATATGTAAATATTGTACTGAACACGTAATGCAAAAAAGTAATATTTCAACAATTTAGAATTTCATGCTACATGAGAAAGAAAGTCACAATCTTTCTCTGGTTTACCAAGGTAGTACATCTTATTATATTGACTAGGTGATGCACATAGGGAATCTTTCGGCATGAGAGAGAGAGAGAGAGAGAGAGAGAGAGAGAGAGAGAGAGAGAGAGAGAGAGAGAGAGTGGTCCTAAGTTACGTGAAAATTGCATGTCTAAATGCAATAGTGGGTCCTTGCCTGATAGGTGAGTGGAGTGAAGGCCAGCAGGAAGCTGGTCAACAAGAGGATGTTTACAGTGAGGTGGTTGCTTCTCATTATCATTGCAGCTGCACCGGATGACGCTTGAGTGGTGGATACCTATACATATTAGGAACTAAGTGTTTAATATCATCTCAATAAATTTATGTATAAAGAATGTACACGTACAGCATGTCATGTATAATTTTTATCTGGGTGACGCAACCTGGAGAGAGAGATGATGTCATATGTGACGTGGTGCAGGACCGGAACCATGCGTGAGGCTCTCCTTTAGTAGAAAACAGCACACTCTAACCTGCTACCTGTAATTAAGATGATATTAGATGGTATTTCCAAGAAAAAAAGAAACATTCGTCACATAGCAGTAGAACTAACCGTGTGGGTGATGTGGTAACCGGATGATGACAGCTAGTATACTAGTATAAACTATAGCTGCTCCACGCATTGTTGGCCTCCACCACCTGCACACACTTTTGCCACAAGTGTTCTTTGTTGCATTGACACTTGCATCATTGCATGTTCTGTTTGACGTGTACAACGAAAGGAGTGATTATTACAGTATGTGGCAACATGTTACTACGCCGTACCCAACACCCTTCCCGCCCACTCGCGGCACCTATGCTAGGCTGCCTACCTCTGCAGTCTGCACTGCATTGAAGTTCATGTCCTCGCATCTCCATGATTTTTTTTTCTATTTTGTCACATCTATAATATTGAACAAAATATACATTTTGACCACCCATGGTACAACTATAAATGCAAATAAAAACAGAAAATTAATGATATTCATGTGATCTGGTTATAGATTATAATGAAAAGTACTTAGTTAAGTAGAAAAATGAGGATTAAGACAAATTAGAGTAATATATTGGATATTTGGTTGTACTGTATTAACTACGTACTTAATTGCAACCCACAATGATAATAGACTGTTATAGCCAACCCCCGAAAAAAGTGAAATCCTAGAGAGAATAAAATGTACATTTGATTCTTTATCGTTGTCATAATAAGATGTTTTCAATTTGTGTATTAGTGTATGTGGTGAATGCTAATTGATTGTGATGAATGTGATCCGACAGGAGCAGCGGAGCGTGGTAATGTTCACATACCGCACGTCAACAGTGGGAGGAAACAGCTCCGCAGCGCCCCCGTCACAGGCAGCGGGGAGAAAATTGGCTCTGTCTCTTTTCCCCGCCCCTCAACTATCTTCATTGCGAGTTAAATGTTAACATTAAGTGCAGTGAGTTAATTTAAGTCACATGACACAGTCGCCGTCATGCCTGTGGTGCTCGACAGACTACCCTTGCCTAACCTGACGTGGTACACGGGCCTCAGTGTGGTACTGCTTTCGTGTTCCGTATACTATGCTGGCGTCCAGGTCACCCTCAACCCAAACTGGAAGGAGAAGCTGCTGGAGAAGAGCAATGGCCTGGATGACGAGGTATCACTATACCACGTTAGTGGCGGGATTCATGAAGCCCCCGGAGGTCAGGGGCGCCACATGACCCCATACCTTATTCCCGAAGTCATCAGTTTCATGTTCCACGAGCCACTATGTATTTGGGTAAGATTACAGAAGTGTTAGTTTGCTTGTTTGTCCATCCTGTCACAGATGCAACATTACCAAAACATATTGATAGTGTTTCTGGTGCATCAGTAACCTACATGTGGCATGAGTTATCTAATTGCTTAATTGTCATCAGTAGCATTTTGTGGTAGTTTTATGGGTTTTGGTAAATTTTGACATACCTGCAGTTTTCTCCTCTACGCTCAGGTGTAGCTGTAATATTTTTGGTGCATATCAATACTTTTTTTTCATTCCAGGCACTAACAAGTAAGTACTCATCTATTCCTTATCATTACAGTGTACATTGCTGTGATCTGAAATAACTGTTAATGCTAAGGAACACTGATATATATGGGATGATGTATTTGGTAAATATTAGCCAACAGTCTTAATCCCTGAACACTAGTGAAAAATTGTGGTCCTACCACTCTCTCACTAAGAACTGATGCATGATTCAGGTTAAAAGTTAGGCACTGCTTACAGGTATGGTAGCTGTACAAATAGAGGATGACAACGGGATGCGGCTGCTGTATCTGTAAGCACTTATAGGCACAGCTTACAGGTATGACAGCCGTACCTGTGAGTGTTCACTTCTAGATACAGCACGTGCCTAACTTTTGTGTGATAAAATATAAAAAGCTTATATAACCAAACCAAACCATAACCAAAACTAACCTAACCTAACCTAATCTAACCATAACCTAACATAAGACGTATCCTCATAGTGCTCGGTTATAGATATTGCACGTGCCTAACTTTTGGGTAAAAAGCTTATATAACTGAACCTAACCGTACCTAACCAAACCTAACATAACATAATCAACCTAACATGACTTGAAAGATGCTTTACCAGATAAATAATAAGGCACAGACCGTAGGGGAATAGCGGATTATTCTGTTGATAACTTTTTAAGTGTTTTTGAAACTCTTAGTACGATGAAAATGTTAAATTTAATGCGAACACAGTGGGTGACGCCAGCGCATGCCATATGAATAAGGGATGACAACGGGGTATGGCTGCCGTATTTGTAAGCACTTCATAAAAGTTATCATGGGTTTGGGTTAAGTTAGTATGAAATTAACTATAGTGTTTTGGGTAAAATTGCAGTTTAAGCCAATACACCTGTTCTTGTTTTTCTTTTCCCCTAGAGTCAACAAGCTTGGGGGCTACTTAGGAAAGCGGGGTTTTAGGGTGGGAGAAGCAAATATAGACAATATATGGTAATCGGGAAAAATCTAAGGTGAAAACCCATTTTTTTAGTTAAAGAAATATATAAATCTTATATAACCGAGCCCCAACGCCACAACCCTAACTTAAACTAAAATGACCTTGGGGGAATACGGCCCTCTGGACCCCCCAAACATAACTAAAACTGAACGCATGTAATAATCTCTTAACTTAACTCTCTCCCCACTCCAACCTAACCTAGCCAGGGAGTTTTGTCTTCCCCTGGTCTCCCCTACCAAACTAAACAAACCATACAAATCAACCTACACTAGTGTCCCTTCCATCGCGGGGGATACGTTCCAGACCTTCCCGCGATAAGTGAAAATCTGCGAAATAGAAATATCCTATTTAAATACACCTTAGGCATGTTTTTATGACTTTTACAGTACTTTTAAAAGCATTTTAAGGTCTTTAAACACACTTTTAAAATAATAGAAACACATTTAAACGCATAAAAGATATTGAGAGAGAGCAAGAGCAATGGATAACTTTTACCTTGAAGGTTGTTCACAGCCTGCACTGGTTTCCTGATGCTGATATAACTGCCATATTAATAAATCAACCCAACTACTATTTGTCTCAGTATTTCGGTAAATAGCATCCTCCAGCCATCTTTACCTATTTCATTGTGTAGATCTTTTATCTTTCTGAGTATTTAGATAGTTGAACTAGGTAACCAAATTAAGAAATAACCGCAATATTAAAATTTAAATGATTACGGGGTCCAGAGGGCGACACCCCCGGTTAGGATGTTAGGTATGGTTAGGTTTGATTTATTTTTGGTTTGATCATTTTGCCAAGAAACGGTTATCATATTAATTTAAAACACATCAAAATCCATCAGAATAATGCAGTTTTGTCTTGAAAATAAGAGGATACTTTTCCAAAAACTTGTCTTTTTCTCTCCCTTGTTGACTGATGCGTTCATGCTGCCATCCATATTTTTCTTTAAAAAATGTTCATATCATCATACCCCTACAACGTGTTGCTGTATTGTTAAATAATTTTTCACATATTTCAGGAAATAGTATAACTATATGGCAATAAGAATTTGATTTATTTGCTAAAAAATTGCTTTATTAAGCTCCGTTGGGGAGGTCCCCCAGCTCCCAAGCCTGCATTACCAAAGGTTCCAATTTCGGGTATTGATACAAACAAACAACACCGTGAAAGATGACTGTGAAATCGGATTTGTTGTTGGTGGTGGAGATCACTGCTCATTGGTAATGATCACAACTATAGGAAGCAACTGTGAAATCAGCCCCTAGAACACAACAGCCAATTAGCGGCCGAGAAAACAATACTGATGCTCTCATTGGCTGAATCAGTGCGTACGGCTATTCTATTGTGACACGCGCGATATAAAAAATAATAGGTCCTACAGAAAAAACCGCGAAATACTGGAACCGCAAAAAGTGAACCGCAATATAACGGGGAATTAGTGTATTGCAAATTACGATAAATACCTTAATTAAAAGTAGATGTTCTAGACTCCAAAAAAGGTTTTTTGAAGTCCAACACCGTAACAGTTGAACTATTTGCTACGTTTTTTGGAGTAATTTTCGGTACCACATTACCACATGTTTTTCCAATCTGAGCTTCCACGACAACTTGCAATTAACAGACTCGATTGGCATCGGTAAAACACTGTGTAAGCGTAGGAAATCAGTTTCCACGTTTTCTTTATAATGAAAATTCATAATACAATCGCAGATACTTCATACAGAAGACAGGTAAGTGTCTGCCGTGACCACCATTGTGAGACTGGAAAGAATTTGAGAGCCTACCTTTCGAACTGGTGATGCATATACATTGTACGTGCATTTGTTTCATTGGCTAAAAAGAGGTCAAGGTTTATTATTGGACAGAGGGCAACCAAATGTCATAAAACATCATACCACATAACTTAAACAGGGCATGTGCCTATATTAACAAACATATGAACACACTCAGTTGTACCTCCTGCTCTGACACAAAGGGTGTCTGGTGGACTTAGAAGATTTTCGAGGGTGTGGGACTTGGAAAATGTTTTCGAGGCACCTAACTTCAAAGACGCTTTACACTATTAATATTAGTTTGCCCCGAGAGTGTGTATATAGTAAAAAAATGTCCAAAATAATGATATCTAAACATTTTAAAGTCCAGAATAATGAAGTTGTGTATTTGTTTGAAGTGAAATAGAACTGTGTTTTGCATGAATTTAATTTAGTTCTCCTGTATATTGATATGATCTGTGTCCCAAAATCTCGTAAATTTACATAAGGTAAGGTATATTATGGTTTCAAAACTAGTAATAAGTTAAGGTCAACCTAACCTTACTTGACCCAGCATAAACTTCATAAATTGAATTTGGTTTCTAGTCAAAACAGCTCTTAATCAGGACTGCTTTGATGCATCTTATTTGTATTTTTCCCACGCTATTTGTGCCCATCACTTGGACTGCTTGATGTTTATAGTCATTATGGCTCGTATGTGAGGTTCATTCTGTAATACCTGCTATTTAATGGTAATCTATATATCTATATTTAAACTTGGATTATATTGCCATTAAAAGGGGTTTGCTAATACTAGGTATTTATGATTCAAGGAGACTTTACTCTCCCATCTCCTTCTGCATTATGTCTTTTCATGTGAGAGAATACAGAGGAGGGACATCCCTGACCCCTCACTCAGTCCCTTTTTGTCACCTATTATGATCCATAGGGAATACAGTGGTCATATTCTTGCAGCCTTCACCACAGAGCTATTAATGATAATAATATTAATACAGTAATAATAATGATATTGATAATACCAATGCAATCACACTCTTGAATTCTTCAGATTGACTGATTGAAGGTTTGGCAAATTTATTGGCACTGCATATTTGACTGTTGCTAATGTGGCAACAAATTTCTGAGTGTTAGGTTAATAATCTTACAAACTAGTTAACTGTAAACTAACACCTTTAGTCAGAATGAAATTTTAAAAAATTGCAACAATAAAGAATTTGTAAATGGTTTAACAATTTGATGTGTATCTACTGTCGGTACGGGTAATTAGACTGCATTTTTACATGCTTTTTTTATATTAAAAGGTCGCTATGAACATAAATATTTGTTTGGAACTTTTAATGATAAAAGTAAGCTTTGTGCAGTGATAGCATCATAACCAATGAGGTTAATCTAAGGTGCGAGGTTGCGAAAAAATATATTAGCAACCAGAGGTATGTACCCCTCGTAATGGTGGTAGCTTCATATGGTCACACTGTTAGTACACCTGTTACAGAGGAACAAAAGGGAAGCACAGCGAACTTCAGCTGTTAGTTTTAGCATTTAAACATGACGATGGACTTGACAATTTAAAAACCAAAGTACTTGAAATAATCAAGTACTCTCAAGTATTTTTCAAGTACTATAGTGGTTTTTTCTTCAGGCTATTGAACATTGATTAAGTCTTGGGGAGGGTTACGGGCGAAGTGGTCACTATCACTTCTGCATGATAGGTGATTGGTTAAGTGAGTATACTGTATGTAAGATCAGTTTGTGTTTGTGTATCTGATTTATGACCTTTTATCCTCATTCACATTAATTAATTTTGCAAAAAAAAAAAAAAAATAGTGAAATTTATTTATTTTTTTTTATTTATAACTAGTTCCTTTATGTGAAAAATTTGTTGGTAACTTGCAATATAAAAAAATAGCATTTTGCAATGACTATCTAGGACTCACTTATAACATGCTTTCAACAGACCCTGATAAACATGGCTTACTGTGTGCTCATCCTGCTCGGTACCCTCATCCAACGCCTGGTGTTTGGGGAGCTGCGTGTCTCAGAACAGCAGCATATCAAGGACAAGTTTTGGAATTTTGTATTTTACAAGTTTATTTTCGTCTTTGGTGTGATGAATGTCCAAGCCATGGATGAAGTTGTCCTGTGGTGTTCCTGGTTTAGTGTGTTGGGGTTCCTGCATCTCCTTGCCCAGCTCTGCAAAGATCGTTTTGAATATGTGAGTTCTCTTAATGGTTTCATTGTTCTTCATTCATATTACTTTACTGATTCTTCTTATTCATAATATAATATGATAAATATATACGTATGTAATTTATTCCTTTGGCATTATGCACACTTCAGTTTACTTGATATTTATGATGTATTTCAAACAATATTCCATCCATGTTGCAGCAGTTCTTATTCAGGCTTTGTTGTTGAATGTTCCTGAGAGGTACATCCTTTATTCCATACCATAAGAAAGATATCATGTTTCCATAGATAGTCTAGTTCTTGTAGTGTCACATTCATCCTTTACTGTGGCAAGACACAGAGCTGACCCATATCCCCGTATCTCAAAGAAAATCATCTTGCATTTAGAATGGGCTATATAAGTCATTGCTATCTTTAAATTCATCCCATTGATATGTGATTGTAGTGTATTTATTGTCATATGCTTCGGTAATGTTAGTTGTAGTAATATATCCTCCACGTGTGATTTACAACTTGGAAATAGAGCTTAAAATCTTTATACATATGATAAAGTGAAGGAACACAGTATTGTAACACCATTTTAGAGCATCAGTTCCATTGTTAGGCAATGAAGCCAGGGAAGAGGAAATTATGATGAAGAACCGTAGGCTTTAGGAAATTACTAAGGCTCTGAAACCAAATCAACAATTTTTTTCATAAAGGTTGGTTCAGTCTGGGATATTTTTTTGTGGTACTGGGAGTTTCATATCCATACTATTTGGTGCCCACTGGATTAAATATGAACTTGCTTATTTTTGTTACATCAGCCTCTGATTCAGGGATCTGAATTTCATGTAGACCATGTGCAAGTTACATTTCTGGGGCTTGTGAGAGTTTTTGCCTTGAATAAATAAAACCATGAGCATTAAGCCTGCAAAAAAAGTAGTTGAGTAAAATAATTCATGGAGTATTTAACATTATCTATCTATTTATTTACCTGACTTATATCCCCATTAAAAGGAGGTAGCCAAGACGAGGCATTTAGGGTTCAAGGAGGCTTTACTCTCACATCCCCTTCTGCACCCTGTCTTTCTTTTACATTATACATTTGCAAAATTAGATATGAAATGAAGCTCATGGTGTCATGACCATTATTTTCTCTTCCTCCAACAAACCAGCTGTCCTTCTCAGCCACCACTCCTCGCCGGACACATATTCGCCTGCTGGGTCTACTCAGTATTATTCTCACCATAGCTGCATTTTGTCTCCTCATATGCGTGGTGGTTGGCTGTCACTCCGGCATCAATACTTTTGCCTTTATGGTTGCTGAGGTAAGAGCCAAGATAACTTTAAAAGTATTTCAGATTTTTTGCAACTTCTAGGAAAACAAAGTTCAGTAATTTCTCCCATATCCGTAGCCATTTGGCCAAGGTCGTGAAGGATATGTGGAGTGTATATATACAGGTAATGCTTGTGTTTAGTCCACACCTCTGTTACAGCCATGGCCAAATTCCTCCAGTTATTGCAGAAATTACTGTGTGTGTGTGTGTTTGTATGTGTGTTATTCACCATGGTGTGTAGGATCATGTGCTGCATACATGATTGTTAGCCATCACCCTCCCTCAAAGAGCTCAGAGTTCATAGAGATGTATCTATGGGTAAGACTGAGACTTCTCACACATCACACATCTCCTCGCCCCTTCATTTCTTATATATATCTGTGTGTCATTCACCATGGTCTTGAGGATCACGCTCTGGGCTTGTGATCGCCAGTCATTACCCTCCTGGAGAGAGCTTGCAGCTCATTATAGACCGATCTATTGGTAAGACTGTGATCTTTCACACACCACACACCCCATCCTCTTGCTCAAGGAGGACAGTAACAGCTTGGTAATCAGTGAAACTTTATACCTTGAGTGGGGTGTGAACACGAGCCTGCTAAGTGACAGACAAAGACATTACCACTAAGTTACCAAGCAGAGTGTGTGTGTACGCATGCATGCTTGTGTGTGTTTGTATGTATAGGGAAATAGTTTGAGTATAGTAAAAACTCTGCTAAAGGCTGAGTCAGTTTATAATTGATATAGAGACAGAGCAATATAAAGTTAGCATATATCCTTTCCACTGCAACAAAGTTAATAGAAAATTAAAAACTTATTGTAAAAAAAGCTTTTTTCTATAATGTTCCATAACAAGTTGATTATATATTCATATGCACCTGTACATTGTATTCATTGCATGATTACAGTATGTTTTCTGCAGGTTCATTGAAAATTTACAATGTTTTAGAGATGTTTTGCATAATTAACTTGGAATCACTTAAGCTTGCACCATCCATTGCAGTGTATACTCTTGATAGTCCGAACCCTGTACGTGATCACCCGGTACTGTATCTACCTCTGGGATGTCACGCATGAAGGACTTTGGGAGAAACGTGGTAAGAGGCTCTTAAACATAGAAATTACTTCACATGATATGATGGCCAACAAAATTCATTGCTCATAATATATATATATGTATACATATATTTATTTTGTTTATTTATTTGTTTTTTTAAGGTCACCATACTTGTAGCATCCACAGCAAGTTGAGCCTCATTGTCTGAATCTATTGTCTGTATAAATTAAAGAAAACTTAAAGTATTATGATATGCACTAACTTTGTGTGTTGCCTCTTCAGGACGCTATGTCTACTTTACTGAGCTGGTGTTTGAGCTCAGTGAGTTAGTGATTGACATGGTCCATCACATTCATATGCTGGTGTGGGGTAACATGTTCCTCACCATGGCATCTTTGGTGATATGCATGCAGCTACGACTCCTCTTCTACCAGCTCCAGCACAAAATCAAGTCTCATCGCAATTACCTCCGTGTGCTTCAACTCATGAATATGTGAGCATCTTGATACTTTTCAGTGTTTTTTCCAGCATAATACAAATCTGAAAGGAATGTTTTATAATGACATTATTATATGAACTCTGGTATCAGTCATGGAAGTTGCTACCTACAAAAAGGCAACACAAAAACCCTACAAATAAGTATTATATTATGGAGTCCATTATTCACCTTTTAATAGTTTGTCATACCCCTTTTTTATTAAAATTATCTCATTTAGACATCTGGGCATCAATTTCACAATTTATTCCAAATTAAGACTCAACCATATCCTTCCAAATTATCTCCTGACTTCTTCAAGGCATCCATTGATGTACTCTGGGTTGCTTTCAGCCAATTCATCATGAACTTCAAACACTTCTTGATGGGATTTAAATCCCATTTTGGAATTGCTATTTGCTCACTTTATAGGGAGTCCTTATTATCTTTGATCTATGGCAGGGGTGTCCCATCATGCATGAAAATAGGATTCTCATGCTAAGTAGGGGAGGCTGCTAGATGAAACTAATATTTTAAGATAAGGGGTGATTTTATATTTTAAATTTTGGACTAGATTATATATATTATATATAGATATTCTCTGCTTTCTTTTCCTTAATTTAAATACATATTGAAGGCTTTCTTCCAGTTTTTAGGAACTCTATTTTTCTCCCATGCTAAATTGAGTATCCAAACAATATTGACAACAGTATTTCCCCGATGTTTAAGTATTTCTCTTTTTATGCCATACATGCCTGAAGCCGTTCCTATTTTTAAATTTTCTACCGCTTTCTTGATCTACTACTGATATGAATTTGCAGTCACTTTGCTGATGTACCAGAGACCTGAACAGTCAGGGCTCACACCTGTGTTGTGACATGGTTTATTTTACCAGGTCATATGTATTTATCTTTGGTATTTGGTTTCCTCTTTCATTTTGGAAATGTCTAATTATATGTTTTATGGATGAGTTCAAATAATTAGCAGTTCAATGATTCAAGGTACCCTGAGGTGAGTGGTGTAGATATCTTAGCTGAAGACAGCACATGTGCCATCTGCTGGGAGCTCCAGGTGAATGGCCGTTGCCTCCCTTGCTCCCATGTGTTTCATGCATCCTGTCTACTGGCCTGGCTACACCAAGACCTATCATGTCCAACATGTAGGCACAAGTTGCAAAAGCCGGAACCAGTAAGTATGAATGTTTACTTTTCAGGTTTCATTTTATATTTTCTTTGCTTTGGAATACATATACATATGCATGCTGCTGAGGTATTTTCATAGATGAAGAAGAGCAGACAATTGCTTATGCTGGTTTTTGTGAAAGTAGTTGTTAAGTGGATTATCAATTGCGATGTTTTAGATTGTAATATTGACAGTAAAATTGGTGTTGTACCAGTATTGTCTTTTGTAGCTCATGTTAACCTATTAATTTTATACATTTAGATATGTATATTTGAGTCAAAAGGTGGGGATATAACAATAGTACTGAAAACGCTATGTGAAGAGTGATAAATTACATTCAAGATTTCTAACACATTTTAAGTATTGTAAGAAGTATCCATCCAACAAAAGAAATGAATTAGAAACAAAAAATATAGTTCATTATTTTGGTCAAACAGAATGAGACTGGATCACTGCTAGATGGCTTGCTGCCTACTGGGGAAGAGAATGGCATGGGACAAGACAGCAGAGTCACTGATGTCTCACATGGGGCAGGAGGTTCCTTTCCCTCTCCTGCTGCTCCAGAAGGTTCTGGTACTCCAGGGTGGCGCTATGTCTCCTGGCTGCCCAGTTTTAGTGTTGAACAGAGCCACACACAGCTCCCCCGACACCAGCAAGCTAGTGCACAGCCTGCATCGACATCTCAGTTGGACGGCCTTGCTAGACAGGTTTGGAGTCACATTTTATGTGGCAAAAGAATGTATTCAATTCAGTCTTGTCATCATATTGTTCTTATAAGA
>JAXIVD010001750.1:65000-75929 GCA_036785275.1 Cancer borealis
TTTGTGCATGTCTTGATTATTTTTATGAGTTACAATCCTTAGAAACTACAATATGGAAACATTTTTTGCCACGGGAGTTAGTGTAATGAAGTGTAATTCCATGTCTCGTTGACCTTTGTGATGTACTTGCTATTTTATCTATCTATATACCTAGCTTATATCCCCCTTAAAGTGGGGTAGCCAAGACGAGGCATCTACATGCATACATACATCCACGTGCATTCCCTTACATCTTTGCCTTTTAGCTTCTTGAGGAGAAGGAACATATCCTCCTGTACCATACTGCATGAGAGTGAATCTCACAGCACAGTCACTTTATTGTCCATGTCAGCAGTTGCTAATTACATGAAAATATAATCATAAATATATGCATGAATCACATTGGTTCAGTAATATTCAAGTGTCGAATAAACTATAACCCCGTAGTAATATGTTTCTAAGGTAGGAATGTATGAATGTTTTGTTTAGTATTGGTACTGGTATCAGTAAAGTTCAATCCAGTAATGTGGATGCTTGAATGGCTTGCTGCACATCATAAATTACTAGTATGGAAGAAAATAAGCTGAAATGTTCAAAAGTAGACTTTTGGTGTACCATTAATGGAATTTTGAGTGATATACACTAGGTCAGGGGTGGTAACCTTATGGCAGATGTGCTCATTGCAGCATGCAAAAAAAGTTATTGGCACACCATGCTTTTGCTTTTTTTAATTTTTAATTTTTTTATTTATTTAATTTTTTTTTTCTTCCCATCCTTAATTAGATAAATACTTCAAGTATTGCTTGGCATTTTTGTTCTGCTTTTTCTCTTCATAGGTAAAGCAGTACCAGACAAAAGATTCCCAACCTCTTGCCTTTATTTTTTTAGTCATCTCTTAAACATGTAGGGACACAGACAATTACTATACACCACGTGTCTCAGGGATGAGGCAGTTTGCTTGATTCTAACTTCTATATCTTGTTAATTTTGCTTTGTTCTGGATTCCTGCGTTCTGCTTTTCTTGGATGCCATCCCACATGTTTGGGAAATTGCCAGTTATATGGAAAAAAAAAGCTTAACATCATATATGCCATTGAGAGCACCCTTGGTTTTGAATGACACATTTGGGGTTCATGTGTTGCTGCATTGTGAAAATTTGTGCCATCAGCAATACTTTAGTGACCTGTATGTTGTACCTGAATAACATTATTGAGCCACCCCGGGAGGATAAGATATGCCACAACGCCATTCTGTATGTTACATTCTCTACTGTGACTATTGTATTGGCTTTCCTTGAATTAATTTCAATTGAAAATACAGTTCGAGATATATGTAAGTTTAGTATATACATTTTATATTTATTTATTTATTTATTATTTTTTTATTTAATTAAATAAACTTAATTCATATAGTGTTGATCTCTGGTGGAGAAAGGGGTCCTGTAAATTTTCATTTTTTGCATATTTTTTATTTGGTACAAGAAATATAAATCTATTTGTCTCAATTTCATATGATTACTAGAAGTGTATATTCCACATAATTTTTATCTTCATATTATTCCCCAGTTTAGTGCTCACGATGTCACATTAGGGAGGAGAAAATTTATATATATATTTTTTTCTTTCTTTCTAATGCTTTTACTCTTTTTTCATATACACTTTCTTCGTATTTATTGTATGAATTATGAATATAGGATCTCCTTATGTAACAAATCCGCATATATGAATAATAGAATTTAAGAAATATATATATCTGATACCTAGTCGGAAGTACCACATCCCTTAAAAATATTATAAAACCTGCAATTATCAGTTTTCATTACTTTCATACTATTATTTCTAGAAGTAACACCTTAGGAGTATTTAACTTATTGTATCATATGTTCACTTTCCGTCTGAAATAATACAGCCACTATGCATATAGGATTTCACACCAAAACAGCATAAGTATATAAACTAATGCATTCTCCAGTTGCTAAAATCTTCTTAATTACAGCTACTAGAGTAATGAAATATAAATTGAAACTTAAACTAATGCTGCAACTTTAAAAAAAATAATTAAAATGTATAAGTACGTCCTAAACAAAGAGAGACACATTTTTATGTACTAAACAGTGCATGCTTAAGAAAAAAAATTTCGGAGGCATTTTCTTTGTAATTTAAAAAAAAAATTGCATCTGAGGTATTGCCTTACATTTTTCTTGCTTAAAAGTGCAAGAGAACCTGCATTAGCTGTTTTTCTTCACTTAAATTTGTCATCTTGATTCTGATGTAGTTGAACAAATCAATTATTAGAAAATAAATAAATGTACAGGGGAAACCTCTGCTTTCTTCTGGAAAACTGGTGCAGAACTGCTGACTTGCAGAACTTCTGTAATATATTAAGATATAAAAATATTTATTTATTCTGACACGCATATTTTTTTTTGCTGTGCCCTTCAATTCCATAATTATAACCACAGAGTATTTAGACATATTGCATTATAATAACAGGCATTTATTTGAATCATAATGTAAAATTAGCTACTTATTGTGTTGTTATAGAAAATTGTAAACAGCTCCCGTGTGTAGCAGTTAAAAGTGATACCGCTGGCAGGTAGCTTCAAACACTCTAGGCTTGTAACTTAAAACTGTGAATACTCATGTTCATTCATATCAGTTTGACAATCAATTTACCTTTTAATTCTGTTATAAGTTACCGTATTTTACGGCTTACAAGACGCACTTTTTTTTCCTAAAAGATGCCATGTAAAATACTTGTGCGTCTTCCAAGACGAATGTTGTATTGGCTCGCCCGATAGGGACGTGGATTTGTATGATGTCATTATATTATGAGGTTAACTTAAGTAACTATTCAATTCAGCCTTTTATATGATATAACCTCAGTACTTACTTGTTACAAGTAATTCCAATACCACAAACCTTCCTGGAGCCAAGCCACAAGCCCAAATGTGAGCCATACGTCTGTTGTTTATTGTGCCAGCTGGTGGCGGCGGGAGCCATTCCGCTCTTGATCTTGACGGTACAGGTGTGTAACCAAGGGTAACAGGTGGCTTATTTCCATAGACCAGCAAACCTTTGGGTCGGCTGCTTTTGGATCTGCTGTGTTGATGTGTTGTCTCCTATGTGTGAGAATGACTTAATTTTTTTTCTCTCAAAATTTCTCCAATATTAGGGTGCGTCTTCCAAGATGCAGCGTCTTGTAAGCCGTAAAATACGGTATATATATATATATATATATATATATATATATATATATATATATATATATATATATATATATATATATATACAGGAAGTCCTTGTTTTACGATAGTTATGCGTTCCTCGAAACCCTATCGTAAACTGAAATAGCGTATACCAAACCCATTTTTACATGTATTAGATAGGGATGCGTTCCAGCACATTGCCAAAGTCACTCCTTCAGATTCAGATACATACATAAAGACATACCTTAGTGTAAAAATAAACAAATTGAATAAAGAAAATAAAGAAAAATATAATTATGCAATCATTATGTAATTCGTCGTTTAATGGAAGTAAATCACGAGCACAAGGTTTCACTATGTTTGTAATGGTGGCGCGGGAATGAATAGTTGTCGGAGTTGGCTGCATGTAGCTGTAGCGTAGCGTCGTGGTGGCGCTCCTTCTTTATTTGTTCAAACCCTTTCTGTATACTAATACCTCTTTTGCTAGTGTACTCCTTTTCCCTATCCTTACATCTCCTCAGTGCCTTTTCTTTCTTACTAGAACCTTTGATTTCACTCATACATTTTTTTCACACGCTCTTCACCCTTCACTCTTAATATGGCCCAACTACTACAAAGTATTTTTTTTTCATCTTTTCTACCATTCTACACTTTACTTATCTTCATTTGCACAGGTTCCCATGCTATATCATATATGCTTTCATTGCTCCCACCTTCCCATCTTGTTACTTCATATGCCGCTCTCAGGTGACTCATTTCCACTCTACATCCAAATTTCTGATATACATGAACATTGGCAGAATACTATTCCTTAAGCCTCTCTTTACTTCTATAGATACATTCTTCCCTTTCATAAGCTTTACAAATAATCCCATAATATTGCTACCTTTCACAGCCCTCTTATTTATATTTTCTTCTATCTTTCCATGCTTGCATAACATTGTCTCAAAATACTTAAACTTTTACATTTACTCTATTTTCTCTCTCCCTGAAACTGCCTCACACCTTGTTACTTCTGACACACTCACTCTATAAGGTGTGCAAGTCACATCTACTTCCTCCCCTTCTCAAGAATCATTACCTGACTTTTTCTAACATTCACTAATATCTTCATTCTTCTGCACACTTTATAATTCATCCACCACTCTCTGCAGTTCCCTATCACTCTCTGCAAGCAACACTGTGTCATCCACAAAACGGACATGCTACCATAGTCTAACCATTGATAAGAATATTAAACAATTTTGGTGATGGCACACATTCCATTCTCACTCCTAACTGAGCTTCCCCTCAACCCTCACACATGCACTTGCCTATTTATCAAGTGCTTTAATTCCTTTCAATAACTGCCGTTTCATACCATAAATTTATAGAATATTCCAGAGAGCTTCTCTATCAACCCTATTGTATTCACTTTTTTAAATGGATCTGAAATAGTCATTGTGTGACTAAAAATCTTTTGAATGCAACAGTTCAACTTTTTGCACATCAATTGCCTTTTTAACCTGCATTCCATTTTGCTCATAGTACTGTACCACTGTTGTGTTGTATGTAGTTGCTGTAATGACATGTATTTGTAATTGTAACTTACAATTCTTTGTAACTTTTCACAGGTGTTATTTTTTTCAACTGAGGTATCACTTTTAACTGCTGCACTGTAGTGAGGCACAACTAAACAACTAAAGTTAGAGAAAATATAGGTGATTAGGTAAATTTTTTAATTTTTAACATTTAAAAAAAATTTGTTGAAAGGAGCCATAACAACGTATGGCGTCACAAACAAAATAGGGTTTGTATTCATGATCATTCACAGTTGTAATCAACACAATGCAAATACTGCATTGCATTTAGTGAAAGTCTGATCATGAAAAAGAAGTCATACAGAGAATAGTGGTTATGGAGTGTTTTAGGCAAGCAAAACAGTGTTATAAAAAGTAATTCCCACTATCATTAAAGAGAAAGGTTAATAATTATATAATCAATGCATTCTACCAGTTGTAATATGTGGATCTTAGGACATATTCGAGTACTTGAATAGTGTAGCAATGGTATGGGGAAAGGGTAAAGCAGTATCCTAGAAAAGATTCAATGTGTTCCAATGGTGTGAGGCAAGTACAGTCATCCCTTAACACTTGGGGAGGCCAAGTAACATAGATACATACCCATTAAAAAATGTCAAAAATCTGTGACTATATGCTGTCCCCATAATAACACTCCTAGACCTATTTCCTTATATAACTAAAGTAAATCACTTTGCATATCCTTAGAAATATGATTATTGGCACAAAAATGGTAAAAAAAAGGTTAAAACTAGCACAGCACAGGGTGCAAATGCACCCATTTATCCCCCAATGGCACAAGAAAATCTGTGAATATCCAAATGGTTATGACAAGGTCTATCCGAGAATAATCAAATCCGCAAATGTTTAAGCTGCAAATATTAAGTGACTACAAAGTGGCATCCAAGAATTCATCCTTTGGTTATCTCTAAAGCATGGATAGACACTGTGTGGACACCTCCCTCCACTTTTCCATAGGTTTCTCCTTCAGGATGTCAAAGGAAGATTTTCAATAGAATTATACTTATTATTAGAGTAATATGAGTAGATAAGAGTCATAAATAACACAAATAAGGCATAGCAGGCTAGGAGGAGCTAGTCAACAGTTATGCAGGCGGGTAGGATACTTGGCATAACAACATCTCTGTATTATCTTAATTTACCAAGTAGTCAAGTGGCCAACAGGGCCAAAGATGATATTTTAGTTAGAAATGGCCTCAGACTTTCTACTTCAGTGGCACTAGGAACGTTTAAGTGACAGTGTTTTGGTGCACGCCATTGCTAATCTTGCCAAGCACGCATAACTTGCATGTGGTGGTACTCCTGGTTCTCACTATGGCCATGGGCCACTTCTTGAGCTGCAAAACATTTCATACTTCACTGTCGTATGCCCTAAGCCATGGCAACATAATGAGAGTTCTTACATAGCCTTGAGTCTTATGAAAGGTTTGAAATTAAAACTTTAGAGTGCCCAAAGGGAAATGAAGAAAATAATGCTAGGAATAATTTGGAGAGATAGGAAGAGAGCATCATGGATTAGGAAGCAGATCAAAGTTGACATCTTGACTACAATGACAAGAAAAAATTGTACATGGGCAGGACAAGTCATGCATCAAACGGATATTATATGGATAGTTGGGGAATGGCAATCCAGGAATGGTAAAAATAAAGCAGGTCAGGCAGAAAACCAGATGTGTAGGCGAGATTGTATGTTTTGTTGGGATGTCCTGGAATTGATGGGCAGTAAACAGAGATGAGTGGAGAAAGTTGGGAGAAGTCTTTGCCCTATAATGGACTCAGAGGCTGATGATGATGATAATAATTATGTAACTTGTATTTTTGGTTACCTGATATGTTACATCCACGTTTGCTGATATGTAACCAATCTGTAGAGCTTGCACCAAAATTCAGTTTGCAGTACAAACATTTAAAGAAAATTCTTTAATATACTGAAGGCATTGTGGCAGCATCTATGTAGTGCATAAGAATATGGGTGTTTATTGTGATTGGAATCAGTCCATTGGTTTTTATAGTGTATCCAAGTGTTCTTGGGAGTGTTATGTAACCATGACAGCTAACTAGTCAACAAAATGTGTGTTAGAGTTTACTGAACGCAGGGCCGGTGTACTGTTGTATAATTTTCTGGAACCTGGCCATGGGTGGCTCCAAAATTTTTAAGGGCTAAGAGAGCTTTCTAGGAGTAAGATAACTTGATTAGAGGAATAAAAATTTGCTTTAACACATTAGTTGGGGACTATGAAATACCTGAGAGCATTTCATAGGGTTTATGCCCCTTTGGTGTTTTCAATGGACCCAGCCGTCAAGATTAGAAGGTTCAGGGGAGGACCGCACAGACACAAATGATGTTCCTACTGTTTTCAAAGGTGATTTGTTTAGGATTTTCCTGATCTAAAAATTTTGGGGACGAGAGCACACGTATCAATTTGAGATCATTAAATTAATCAGTGAAATTTTACTTCCTAGTGATGAAATTAAAATCCACTAATATTTTTTCTTTTCAATTCAAAGGAATCATTGCCTGGAAACAAATTCATTCACACATCTATCACCAGCCTTGCACCAGCTCCCCTTATATCAAACTGTCTCTAAGTGTGTAGGAGGAAATTGAAAGTGAATGAGAATAAGAGTCAAGTAATGAAATGAACAAGGTAGAAGAATGGATGTTGTACTGAATGGTGAACTGTTGGAGATGGAATGTTTTTAATACTATGAGTCAAAGATTACTGTCGATGTAGGAATAAAGAAAGAAGTGAAGTATAGAATTAGTGATGTAGGAGAGGTGTTGGGAGGAATGAAGAAAGTGTTTAGTTGTAGAGCAATGGGAATGAATATAAAGCGAAGGCATAGCAGTGCCAACTGCATTGTATGGAACTAAAACGTGAAGTATGAGATTAGCAGAGAGGAATGAGGCGTGAAGAACTGGTGTTATAAGAGAGTTGACTGGTTAAGAAAAGCTGAGTGTGTTGAGATGGTTTGGACACATGGAAGGATGGGGGGACTGGTTGATGAAGAAAATAATGGGGTCAGATGTGAGTGGTGTGAGGTTGAGACGAAGGGCACAAATGGGATGGATGGACTGTGTGAAAATAGCATTGAATGAAAGAAGAGTGTCTGTGGATTAAGAAAAGATGATTATGCATGATAGAAGTGAATGGAGTATATGCATGAAAGAGTTGGTGATAGAGGGGGAGGGATTGAACAAGTAAAAAGAAAATGTATGGATAGCGTGAGATGGAGGCTCTTCTGTGGCCATCCCCCTGAGGGATGTTCCCAGTGGGAATGAGCCATCAGAGACTTTTTTATATCATTAACCATTGGCGCCAGTAGGCTTATTGAGGCAAAGATGGACTTGCCTCGCCTGTTATTTGGCACAGGTTTTCAGATTTTTATAGTGACGCCTCAAAGGTTTAGGTTTTCTTGTGAATATGTTGAGAACGTGCGAGGCTAATCACTGCTACAACCTCGGACGCATATAAATGTTGTTAGTCCCGTCTGAGGACAGTATGGCAGCAATTTGGGTAGTCTTTGGCCACTCTGCAGTGATATCAACGAATGAAAAGTGGTCAGCGTATAACGGAGATTTGAACCCAGGACCCTAGGCTCGCCTACCAGAGCGCTAGACCACTGTACCACCGTCTCCCCTATAGATAGATAGAAGTGAATGGAGAACAGTGGTGAATGTATGAGTAATGAGGCAGCTTTGATAGCCCTTGGAGGAGGTTCCTGCACATCTGGTGTGATCAGATGATCAGATCAGTTGTGTGGAAGGAGAGGGTCTTATGTTTGAAGTGGCAGGTGTAAACCAGATTTTACTGTTGAGTCCTGATGTGGAGGGGATCTCTGGCATCACTGCATTAATAACCCCTTTGTATCAGGGGCGAGGAGACCGATTTCTTCTCATAGAGGGGTGTAGGGGCAAAGTAAGAGGAGTGCATGTGTATGTACGCATGGGTGTGGCTGTGAGCACCTTATCTCGGCTAAGCATGTTTTGTGGCATGTCGGCGTGGTATTATAGATAGATAGATGTTTTAAAGTGGAGGAAAATTTTGACCTGTCTTAACAGTGACAAATTAAACTTATTTGGACTGGAAGTGAGGTTAAAGCTTTGATTAGTGTGATGATTGTGTCAGGACGAGTCAGTGTTGATGGTGATGGCTCCTCCTTTGTATGATCAGTCAATGTGTCATCACTTTTAACATAGTGCTCTATTCCTCATACATTTAGGATACTCATGATTATTTTTTACTTGAATGGTTAATGCTTTACCTGATCTTGTAATATAGGCAGATTTCAAGGATTTGCATCCTGAAATGCATCTCGGCACAAATATACATTGCCTTCCTATGTGTGAATGTTTAAATTCAATGTATGTAAACTATCTAAGCCTTTATTTTATTTTTTATATGATTACAAAGTTTGGGGAGTTTATCTGATCATAAATGTGAATCAATTACTTTGGATTCTGAACTTGATAGTCAGTATGGTGGGGATACATTTAACACGATTGGAACTACTCTTGGTAACAAAGGATTAAATCTATTATAAGATCTTGGGAATGATTAGAAATTAACAAAGTTCTGAAGTTGATGCTATAGTATGTATGGACATTAAAGCAATAGTGTCCCACGGAAAGTACTAAGGTAGGGTGGTGGAACGTACCACAAGCTGTGGCTGGCTCTTAGGGCGATTGCATGAGATGATTTGTCTGCTGTGTAAATGTATTGAGACAACAAAGTGACAGATGGTTTATTTGCTTAGACAGTACACATCTAGGTTGTTGAAGTCTTGAAACAGAAGGTTAAAGACTGTAATAACTTTGGGATAGAGTGACTTGGACTGATATTGATTCACCTCCTGTAAAGGTGGCGGTGGTGATAACATTGTTGTAGGAGAGATTGTGTATTTCAAGTGGCAGTAATAATTCAAGGTAATAACTGAGGCTGATGGGCAGTTAACATTAACTAATTTGCAGCCTTATTTTGAAGATGTTTTTAATGTTTTCGTGATGTTCATGCCTGCTACCCTATATGTTCTATAAAAGTGGTTTGCAAGTGCTACAGTCATATTTCAGCTTTTCAATTGTCTTCAACTATGTTGCAACAACAACAAAAAACAGTGTTCTTCTTATGATGACACTGTGAATGGGTGAAGCCTGAACTTTATGAAAACTAGAAAGACAATGACTCATGTGCTTAGCATAATATTCAATGATTAGCTCATCCATGTTCACACCACTTTAGTGTAGTGTGTATTTATTTTTTCCCAAGAGTCTTCACTAATGGACATATGAGTATGACTCCAGTACTTGTTAACACAGTAACACCCTATGGATTGCAAGTTTTGCCTTGCAGAATAACAGATATAAGGTTATATTTTAAGTATGACTTGATTTCGTCATAAAACTTTGCTTCAAGCATATGCATTTGTTACATTATGATATCAAGCCTTAAGACATTGTATGATATAATAAGTTTGATGCTTTCTATTGTGTAGCTATATTAGGCTATATTATTCTGTAATATAATATGCTGAGTCAGTTCACAGTGGAGCAGACTGCAGGGCAAACCGTAATGCATATATGGTTACAGATATCAAGCGGTGTGTGTGAAGTGGCAAAGACAGAACTAAGGGCATATGACAATGGCAGTATGGATTCTCTAAAATCTGGATAATCTCAATATGGATGAACAGAATTTAACAGTGCTTAATCCAAAACTTTTCTACTATCTTAATATTACCAGTTCTGGACCAAGACAATGTAACAATTACTCTCACAACTTGCATCAGACATGATTTTTATGTTAAGATGATACTATCTGATGTACCCTAAATATGTCTAAGTGGTGTTCTCAACAATGATGTATTGACATCACACCTGCTACCTTCACTACATTATGTATTTTGTTTTTGATCCCTGTGGTGGAGGCTGCAAGAATACTACCAATGTATTCACTTCAGATCATAGATGACGACTAAAAGGGATGATGCGTTGGGTCTAGGAATTCCCTCCTCTGTATTCTCTCCTACAAAAAGGCAGGGCACAGAAGAGGAGAGAGTAGTCTCCCTGAACCCTAAATGTCTTGTATTGACTATTCCTTTAAATGGGGGCATAAGCCAAGTATGTAGATATAGATACATTTTGTTTCTTAAGCCATGTGGTTG
>JAXIVD010001751.1:5000-22500 GCA_036785275.1 Cancer borealis
ATCACCTTCCACATGTCTGCGACCGACCGTTCACTCTGAAACAGCGAAGGAAAACATTTTACAGTCAAAGGAACGCCAGGTAGTAATAGCCAGGTGAGAGGCAGTCCCTTCCGCCCCTCATTACCTGTCATTACCGCCACTTCTACACCCCAACACTCGCAGTGACGCCAGGTAAATGTTCACAGGTAAAAAGGTAATTAGGAGAGAAGAGTGAAAAGTGCGGACACTCGATCTTTGGGACGCAGCTAGTGATGGGTGAGGTGGAAGTGATATAGTGTGGTGGTGTGGAGTATTGGTGTGGTAGTGTGGTGGTATAGTAAATGTGTGGTGGTGTATAGGAGTTGTAATGGAGTACAGGAATGGTGGTGAAGTGGAGTATAGAGTAACAAGTGGTACAAAAAGAAGTGATGGGCTGCAACGCACAACAAACCCATCCCTTTCTCCCTCTTAAGCTAGACTGATGTTGCTCTGCTTGTCAAACACTTGTTCCATGTAGTGGTAGAGCATGTTTATTGTGATACACGCTCACCTCATGCCTACTTCACTCACTACAGAAGCTACGCCTGTCCTCTATAACCACGTTGGTGATCGGTGCAAATCAACTGTTCACGTTTACACCATTATTCACAGATGCACCAACACTGTAACTCAACCAAATATCAAAAGTCAATAATTGACAAACCTCAAATTTTGAATCAAAATATAATTCTTCCCTACACTCAAACCTCAGCACATACTCGTGTTGCTATTGGCTGGCTGGCCAAGGCTGTGTTGCTATTGGCTGGCTGAATACACACAGCCTTGGCCAGCCAGCCAATAATAACACTTGAGGATTAGAGTTGAGGTAAGAATTAAATTTGATTCAAAATGTTCAGTTAGTTGTTAGGTTGGAGTTTAAAAACTACGTCAATATTTTGGCCATCGTGGTTTATCAACCTGTCATAAAATGCAAATTGAAAATGAACCTTGGACGAACAAGTAAGATTGTGACATGAGGCTTCTGCATGTTAGAGGCGGGGGAGGCGCGGGAACATTCCCGGAAGGTGAAGCTTTGCCCTGAGGCACGCCTGGCCACGGACAACTGGAAGCAGCATTGAGCTCGTTTTAAGTGTGGTTATTTCTAGTTCAATACGTTCAGCATCGCAGTATTTGAAGGTGTAAATAATGTTACTGAAAGTGGGAAACAAAAATTAAGAGGCTGGGTGGAAGGACCCGTTGCCCTGAGGCACGCCTGGCCACGGACAACTGGAAGCAGCTATGAGCTCGTTTTCAGTGTGGTTTTTTATACTTCAATACGCTCAGCATCGCAGTATTTGAAGGTGTAAATAATGTTACTGAAAGTCGGAAACAAAATCTAAGAGGCTGGGTGGAAGGACCCGTTGCCCGAGGCACGCCCCGCCACGGACAACTGGAAGCAGCTTTGGACTTGTTTTCAGTGTGGTTTTTTTCTACTACAATACGCTCAGCATCGCAGTTTTTGAAGTCTGAGTTTAGAAGTACGCGACACCAACAGGGTGACCAGCCCCTTATATATACTATGTAATACTGCCGCGGCCCAAGGATAGCCACCCACTTGGGCAAGAGACTGTGTAACCTTGACGAGGGACGGCAGCTTGTTTTACTGGTGCTTTTACTTGGGATTGATGGCTACAATCCTGTTACCTTAGGGGAGTGAGCGCCAGTGGTACTAATTAGCAGTCTCGCGGAAGCCAGTTGACCTAGCAAGCCGCTGGTGGATTAATTATCATTACAGAAACAATAGAAAAGCCTCGGATTCGGACGGATAATTTGATGACGACTGGACACTCTCGGACTGATAACTTGATGACGACCCGGCATTCACGGACTGATAACTTGGTGACGACCCGGCATTCCCATGGATATGTTCAAAGGACCAGCGAAAAAATTAAAATCATTAAAAAGAAACACCTGAAGAGGGGGAAGGCCCTGGTTGAAGGGTACTTCGGCGTAGTGTACACGGGGCGGCTGGCTCTCTCCCGGGACAACATTGTGAAGGTGGCAATTAAGGAGCCTGTGGACGATCCTGAGCTGATAGTGCAAACCTCTGAGGAGGCGGAGCTACTGCAGGAGCTGGATGGCGAGGCTGGCGTGCCCCGGTTTTACGGGGTGACGACTAACTCTCCTCCCTCCTTGGTGATGGAGTTGTGCCCGGGAGAGCGGCTGGAAGACTGTCTAAAACACGGAGGGGTGCGCACCAGTTTGCTGGCCCTCGTGCAGGTGTGCTGCATAGTGCGGCGCCTGCATGCCAGGGGCGTCACCCACGGTGACATCCACAGCAAGAACGTGTTGGTTGACGTGTCCGACGTGGGCGACGTGCGTGCCTTCTTGCTGGACTTCGGTCTAGCTAAGAGGGACACTGACCGTAACCAGCAGGAGTCTGATGTCATTGACATTGTGGCTACTGCGCTGGAGGTCATCCCCGACTCGGAGCACCTCTCTCGCTTCAGGTGGAGGCTCAATAAGAGCTCTAAATTAAACAAGGTCACCAACCTGCTGCACCAGGCCTTGGAAGATGGTGACCTAAATATTTGTTGAACTCAAACAAAGGACCTGTGCAGAAAACTGAAACTCAATAAAATTGGTAGGTAGGTAGGTAGATAGGAAGGGAGGTAGGTAGATATATAGATAGGTAGGTAGATAGGTAGATATATAGGCAGATATATATGTAGATAGATATATAGATAGGTAGCCAGGTAGATAGATATATAGATAGGTAGGTAGGTAGATAGATATATGTATAGGTAGAAAGGTAGGTAAGTAGATATATAGATAGGTAGGTAGGTAGATAGATATATAGATAGGTAGATAGGTAGATAGGAAGGTAGGTAAAAATATAAATAAGTAGGTAGGTAGGTAGCTATATCCCTATCCCTTCTTCTCTCCTCACTCCCTCTTTTCCCTCCTTCCCACACTTTCTTGCATCCCTAATTTTTCCTCCTTCCTCTCCCTCCAGCCATTCCTTCCCCTTCCCCCTTCCCATTTACCCTTCCTTTCCTCCTCCTTACTATTCCTTTCATCCGTATCCCTTCCCCCATTCTATAATCCCCTTCCATCCAAAACACTTTCCCCTCCCCCCCTCTCCCTTTCCATTCCTACTCTTAACCCCCTCTCTCCTTTCCATTCCTACCCTTTCCTCCCTCCCAATCCCATCTTAAATCCTCACCCCTACTCCCCTCCTCCATCCAGCATTGCTTTCTCCTCTTTCCCTCACCCCACTCTCCCATCCATACAGCCCTGCCGTCTCCTCTCGCCCTCACCCCACTCCCCCCTCCATCCAACCCTGCCCCCTTTTCTCTCCCTCACTCCAATTCCCCATCCATCCAGCTCTGCCCACTCCTCACTTCCTCACCCCACTAACCCATCCATCCAACTCTGTCCCCTTCTCTCTCCCTCACCCGACTCCTCAATCCATCCAACCCTGCCCCTCACCTCTCCTTCATCCCACTCCCGCATCCATCCAGCCCTGCCCCCTTTTCTCTCCCTCAACCCACTCCCCCATCTATCCAGCCCTGCCCACTCCTCTCTCCCTCATCCCACAAACGCATCCATCCAGCTCTGCCCCCTCCTCTCTTCTTCATCCCACTCCCGCATTCATCCAGCCACGCAATCTCCTCTCTCCATCACCCCACTCCCCCAACCATGCAGCCCCGCTCCCCCCTTCTCTCTCCCTCACCCAACTCCCCCATACATCAAGCCCCGCCCCCTTCTCTCTCCCTCACCTCTCTCCCCCATCCATCCAGCCCCGCCCCCTCCTCTTCCTCATCCCACTCCCCCCTCCTCTATCCCTAATCCCACTCCCCCATCCATCCAGCATCGCCCACTTCTCTCTCCCTTATTCCACTCCCCAACCATTCAGCCCTGTCATATCTTCTCTCCCTTATCCCACTCCCGTATCCGACCAGCCCCAGCCCCTTCTCTCTCCCTCATATAAATCCCGCATCCATCCAGCACCCGCCCCTTCCTCTCTCCCTCATCCCACTCCCATATCCGACCAGCCCCTCCCCATTTTCTCTCCCTTATCCCAATCCCGCATTCATCCAGCCCCGCCCCCTACTCTCTCCCTCATCCCTATCCCAAATTCATCCAACCCTGCCCCCTCCTCTCTCCCTCATCCCACTCCCCCATACATCCAACCATGCCCCCTCCTCTCTCCCTCGCCCCACTCCTCCATCCATACAACCCTGCCCCCTCCTCTCTCCCTCATCCCACTCCTCCATCCATCCAGCCCTGCCCACTCCTCTCTCCCTCATCCCACTCCTCCATCAATGCAACTCTGCCCCCTCCTCTCTCCCTCAATCCACTCCCGCATCCATCTAGCCCTCCCCCCTCCTCTTTCCCTAATCCCACTCCCCCATCCATCTAGCATCGCCCCCTTCTCTCTCCCTAATCCCACTCCCCCATACATCCAGCCCTGCCCCCTCCTCTCTCCCTCACCCCACTCCTCCATCCATACAACGCTGCCGCCTCCTCTCTCCCTCATCCCACTCCCGCATCCATCAAGCCACGCCCCCTCCTCACTCCCTCACCCCACTCACCCATCCATGCAGCCCCGCCCCCTCCTCTCTCCCTCAACTCACTCCCCCATCCATCCAACCCTGCCCCCTCCTCACTCCCTCATCCCACTCACCCATCCATCCAACCCTTCCCCCTCCTCTCTCCTTCACCCCACTTCCAAATCCATCCAACCCTGCCCCTTCTTCTCTCGTGCATCCATCCAGCCACGCCCCCTCCTCTCAATCTCACCCCACTTACCTATCCATCCAGCCCCGCGCCCTCCTCTCTACCTCATCCCACTCCTCCATCCATCCATCCCTGCCCCCTGCCCTCTACCTCATGCCACTCCCCCATCAATCCAGCCTTGTCCCCTGCCCTCTACCTCATCCCACTCCTCCATCCATCCAGCCCTGCCCCATGCCCTCTACCTCATCCCACTCCCCCATCAATCCAGCCCTGTCCCCTCTTCTCTCCCTCATCCCCCTCCCCCCTCCTCTCTTCCGCACCCCACTCCTCCATCCATCTAGCCATTCCCTCTACTCTTTCCCTCACCCCACTCCTCCATCCATCCAGCCCCGCCCCCTCCTCTCTGCTTCACCCCTCGCCTCCATCCATCTAGTCCATCACCCTCCTCTCTCCTTCAACCCACTCACTCATGAATCCAGCACTGCCCCCTCTTCTTTCCCTCATCCCACTACTCCATCCATCCAGCCCCACACCCTCCTCGCTCCCTCATTCCACTCCAACATCCATCCAGCCCCGCCCCCTCCTCTCTCCCTCATCCCAATCCCACATCAATACAGCCCTGCCCCCTCCTCTCTCATCCTGATCACACTACCGCATCCATGCAGCCCCGCCCCCTCCTCCCTCCCTCATCCCACTCCCCTATCCATCCAGACCTGTCCCCTCCTCTCTCATTCATCCCATGCCCACAACTATGCAGCCCCGCCCCCTCCTCTCTCCGTCATCCAACTTCCGCATCTTTCCGGCGCTGTCCCCTACGCTCTCCCTAATCCCACTCCCCCATCGATGCAACTCTGCCCTCTCCTCTCTCCCTCATCCCACTCCCACATCCACCCAGCCCCGTCCCCCCTTCTCTCTCCCTCACGTAACTCCCCCATACATCGAGCCCCACCCCCTTTTCTCTCCCTCACCCCTCTCCCCCATCCATCCAGTCCCACCACCTCCACTCCGGCATCCATCCAGCCCTCCCCGCTTCTCTCCCTAGTCCCACTCCCGCATCCATGTAGCCCCGCCCCCTCTTTTCTCCCTCATCCCACACCCCCATCCATCCTGCCTCACCCCTCTCCTTCATCCATCCTGTCCATTCCCCTCCCCTCTCCCTCCCAGCCCAGCCCCGCCTTCTCCTCTCTCCCTCATCCCACTCCTCCATCCATCCAGCCCTGCCCACTCCTCTCTCCCTCATCCCACTCCCCCATCAATGCAACTCTGCCCCCTCCTCTCTCCGTCAATCCACATCCGCATCCAGCTAGCCCTCCCCCCTCCTCTCTACCTAATCCCACTCCCCCATCCATCCAGCATCGCCCCTTTTTCTCTCCCTTATCACACTCCCCCATCCATCCAGCATCGCCCCCTTCTCTCTCCCTTATCCCACTCCCCATCCATCCAGCCATGCCCTATCTTCTCTCCCTCATCCTACTCCCATATCCGACCAGCCCCACCCCCTTCTCTCTCCCTCATCCCAATCCCGCACTCGATCAGCCCCTCCCCCTTCTCTCTCCCTCATCCCAATCCCGCATCCATCCAGCCCCACCCCCTACTCTCTCCCTCATCCCACTCCCAAATCCATCCAACCCTGCCCCCTCCTCTCTCCCTTATCCCACTCCCTTTTCCATCCACACCTGCCTTCTCCCCTCTTCCTCATCCCACTCCTGCATCCATCCAGACCCGCCCCCTTCTCTCTCCCTTATCCCACTCCCGTATCCATTCAGCCACGCCCTCTGCTCAATCCCTCACCCCACGCCCCCATCCATGCAGCCCCGCCTCGTCCTCTCTCCCTTATCCAACTTCCGCATCCATCCAGCCCTGCCCCCTCCTCTCTCCCACACCATACTCCCCATCCATACAGCCCTGCCCCCTCCTCTCTCCCCCATCCCACATCCCCATTAATCCAGCTCTGCCCCCTCCTCTCTCCCTCAACCCACTCCCCCATCCATCCAGCCACGTTCCCCCCTTCTCTCTCCCTTACTCAACTCCCCCATACATCCAGCACCGCCCCCTTCTCTCTCCCTCAACCCTCTTCCCCATTCTTCCAGCCCCACCCCCTTCTCTCTCCCTCATCAAACTCCCCCATCCATCCAGACATGTCCCAACCTCTCTCACTTATCCCACTCCCCCATCCATGCAACTCTGCCCTCTCCTCTCTCCCTCAACCAACTCCCTAATCCGTCCACCCCCGCCCTCCTTCTCTCTTCCTGATCCCACTACCGCATCCATCCAGCCCCGCCCCCTCCTCTCTCCCTCATCCCACTCCCCTATCCATACAATCCTGCCCCGTCCTCTCTCCCTCACCCCACTCCCCCATACATTCAGCCCCGCCCCCTTCTCTCTCCCTCACCCCTCTCCTACATCCATCCAGCCCCGAGCCCTCCTCTCACTCATCCCACTCCCCCATCCATCCAGCCCTGCCCTCTCCTCTCTCCCTCATTCCATTCCTCCATCCATGCAGCTATGCCCCCTCCTCTCTCCCTCAACCCACTCCCCCATCCCTCCAGCACCCCCCCTTCTCTCTCCCTCAGCTAATTCCCCCATACATCGAGCCCCACCCCCTTCTCTCTCCCTCACCCCTCTCCCCTATCCATCCAGTCCCGACCCTTCCTCTCCCTCATCCCACTCCCGCATCCATCTAGTCTCCCCCCCTCCTCTCCCTAGTCCCACTACCCCATCCATCCAGCATAGCCCTCTTCTCTCTCCCTTATCCCACTCCCATATCCATTCAGCCCTGCCATTTGTTCCATCCCTTATCCCAAACCCGCATTCATCCAGAAACTGCCCCTACTATCTCCCTCATCCCACTCCAAAATCCATCCAACCCTTCCTCATCCCACTCCCCCATTAATCCGGCCCTGCCCCCTCCTCTCTCCCTCAACCCACTCCCCCATCCATCCAACCCTGTCCCCTCTTCACTCCCTCACTCCACTAACCCATCCATCCAACCCTGCCCACTCCCAAATCCATCCAACCCTGTTGTCTCCTCTCTCCCTCACCCCACTCCCAAATCCATCCAACCCTGTTGTCTCCTCTCTACCTCACTACACTCACCCATCCATCCAACCCTGCAACCTCGTCACTCCCTCACCCCACTCCCAAATCCATCCAACCCTGTTGTCTCCTCTCTCCCTCACCCCACTCCCAAATCCATCCAACCCTGTTCTCTCCTCTCTCCCTCACCCCACTCCCAAATCCATCCAACCCTGTTCTCTCCTATCTCCCTCATCCCACTCACAAATCCATCCAACCCTGTTCTCTCCTCTCTCCCTCATCCCACTCCCGCATCCATCTAGCCACGTCCCCTCCTCTCTACCTCATCCCACTCCTCCATCCATACAGCCCTGCCCCTGCCCTCTACCACATCTCACTCCCCCATCAATTCAGCCCTGTCCCCTCTTCTTTCCCTCATTCCACTCCCCCATCCATCCAGCCCCGCCCTCTACTCTCTCCCACACCCCACTCCTCTATCCATCTAGCCCCACCCTCTACTCTCTCCCTCACCCAACTCCTCCATCCATCCAGCCTCGCCCCCTCCTCTCTGCCTCACCCCTCTCTTCCATCCATCCAGTCCATTCCTCTCCTTTCTCCCTCAACCCACTCCCTCATCAATCCAGCTCTGCCCCCTACTCTCTCCCTCATTTTAATACCCCATCCATCCAGCCCCACACCCTCCTCTCTCCCTCATTCCACTCCAACATCTATCCAGCCCCGCCCCCTCCTCTTTCCCTCATCCCACTCCCGCATTAATCCAGCCCTGCCCCCTCCTCTCTCCCTCATCCCACTCCCCGATCCATGCACCCTCGCCCACTTCTCTCTCCCTCATCCTACTCCGCAATCCATCCAGTCCATCCCCCTTCTCTCTCCCTCATTACACTCCCACATCCATCCAGCCCCACCCCCTTCTTTCTCCCTCATTACACTCCCTCATCCATCGAGCCCCGCCCCCTCCTCTCCTTATCCCACTCCCGCATCCATCCAGCCCTCTCCCCTCTTCTCACTCTCATCCCACTCCCCCATTCATCCAGCACCGCTCCCTCCTCTCCCCCTTATCCCACAGCCACATCCATCCAGCACCGCCCCCTCCTCACTTCCTCATCTCACTCTCGCATCTATGCAGCCCCCGCCCCCTCTTCTCTCCTTCATCCCACTCCTACATCCATCCAGCCCCGCCCCCTCCTTTCTCCGTCATCCATTTTCCGCATCTATCCAGCCCTCTCCCCTCCTCTCTCACTCATCCCACTCCGGCATTCATCTAGCCACACCTCCTACTCTCTTCCTCATCCCAGTCCCACATCCATGCAGCCCCGCCCTCTCCTCTTTCCCTCATTCCACTCCCCCATCCAACCACCCTTGCCCCCTCCTCTCTCCCTCACCCCACTCCCCAATCCATCCAACCCTTCCCCCTCCTCTCGCCCTCATCCCACTACCGCATCCATCCAGCCCCGCCACCTCCTCTCTCCTGCATCCATCCAGCCACGCCCCATCCTCTCTCCCTCACCCCACTCCCCCATCCATGTAGCCCCGCTCCCTCTTCTCTCCCTCAACCCACTCCCCCATCAATCCAGCCCTGCCACCTCCTCACCCCACTCACCCATCCATCCAACCCTGCCCCCTACTCTCTCCCTCACCCCACTCCCAAATCCGTCCAACCCTGCTCCCTAATCTCTCCCTCATCTCACTCCTGCATCCATCAAGCAACGCTCCCTCCTATCTCTCTCACACCACTTCCCCATCCATCCAGCCCCGCTCCCTCCACTCTACCTCATCCGACTCCTTCATCAATCCAGCCCTGCCCCCTTCTCTCTCCCGTACCCCACTCTTTCATCCATCCAGCCCCACCCTCTACTCTCGTCCTCACCCCACTCCTCCATCCATACAGTCTCTGCCTCACCTCTCTCATCCATCCATCCAGTCCATCCCCCTTCTCCCTCCCTCAACCCACTCCCGCATCAATGAAGCTTTGCCCCCTCCTCTCTCCCTCATCCCACTCTCCCATCTATCCAGCCCCACCCACTCCTCTCACAGTCATTCCACTCCAACATCCATTCAGCCCCGACCTTCCTCTCTCCCTCATCTCACTCCCGCACATATCCAGCCATGGCCAATCCTCTCCCACTCATCCCACTCCCTGATCCATGTAGCCTCGCCCCCTTCTCTCTCCCGCATCCAACCAGCCCCACCCCCTTCTCTTTCCTTCATCTCACTCCTCCATCCATCCAACTCCGACCCCTCCTCTCCTTATCCCACTCCCGCATCCATCCAGCCCTCTCCCCTCCTCTCTCACTCATCACACTACCCCATTCATCCAGCACCGCAACCTCCTCTCTCCCTTATCCCACTCCCACATCCATCGAGCACCGCTCCCTCCTCTCTTCCTCATCTCACTCTCGCATTTATGCAGCCCCCGCCCCCTCTTCTCTCACTCATCTCACTCCCCTATCCATCCAGCACCGCCCTCTCCTTTCTTCGTCATCCCACTTCCGCATCCAGCCAGTTCTGTTTGCCCTCTCCTCTCTCCCTCATACCACTCTCCCATCTGTGCAGCCATGCTCCCTCCTCTCTCCCTCATTCCACTCCAACATCTATCGAGCCCCGCCCCCTCCTCTTTCCCTCATCCCACTCCCGCATTAATCCAGCCCTGCCCCCTCCTCTCTCCCTCATCCCACTCCCCGGTCCATGCACCCTCGCCCACTTCTCTCTCCCTCATCCTTCTTCGCCATCCATCCAGTCCAACCCCCTTCTCTCTCCCTCATAACACTCCTTCATCCATCCAGCCCCACCCCCTTCTCTCTCCCTCATTACACTCCCTATCCATCGAGCCCTGCCCCCTCCTCTCGTAATCCCACTCCCGCATCCATCCAGCCCTCTCCCCTCTTCTCACCCTCATCCCACTCCCCCATTCATCCAGCACCGCCCCCTCCTCTCTCCCTTATCCCACAGCCACATCCATCCAGCACCGCCCCCTCCTCTCTTCCTCATCTAACTCCCGCATCTATGCAGCACCCGACCCCTCTTCTCTCCCTCATCCCACTCCTATATCCATCCAGCCCCGCCCCCTCCTTTCTCCGTCATCCATTTTCCGCATCCATCCAGCCCTCTCCCCTCCTCTCTCACTCATCCCACTCCCGCATTCATCTAGCCACACCTCCTACTCTCTTCCTCATCCCACTCCCACATCCATGCAGCCCCGCCCCCTCCTCTCTCCCTCATTCCACTCCCCCATCCAACCAGCCTTGCCCCCCCCTCTCTCCCTCACCCCACTCCCCCATCCATCCAACCCTTCCTCCTCCTCTCGCCCTCATCCCACTACCGCATCCATCCAGCCCCGTCCCCTCCTCTCTCCTGCATCCATCTAGCCACGTCCCCTCCTCTCTCCCTCACTCCACTCCCCCATCCATGCAGCCCCGTCCCCTCCTCTCTCCCTCAACCCACTACCCCATCAATCCAGCCCTGCCATCTCCTCACTCCCTCACCCCACTCACCCATCCGTCCAACCCTGCCCCCTACTCTCTCCCTCACCCCACTCCCAAATCCGTCCAACCCTGCCCCCTCCTCTCTCCCTCATTTCACTCCTGCATCCATCAAGCCACGCCCCCTCTCTCTCTCACTCCACTTCCCCATCCATCCAGCCCCGCTCCCTCCACTCTACCTCATCCGACTCCTCCATCAATCCAGCCCTACCCACTTCTCTCTCCCGTACCCCACTCCTTCATCCATCCAGCCCCACCCTCTACTCTCGTCCTTACCCCACTCCTCCATCCATACAGTCTCTGCCTCACATCTCTCATCCATCCATCCAGTCCATCCCCCTCCTCCCTCCCTTAACCCACTCCCGCATCAATGAAGCTCTGCCCACTCCTCTCTCCCTCATCCCACTCTCCTATCTATCCAGCCCCACCCACTCCTCTCACCTTCATTCCACTCCAACATCCATTCAGCCCCGACCCCCCTCTCTCCCTCATCCCACTCCCGCACATATCCAGCCATGGCCAATCCTCTCCCACTCATCCCACTCCCCGATCCATGTAGCCTCGCCCCCTTCTCTCTCCCCCATCCAACCAGCCCCACCCCTTTCTCTCTCCTTCATCTCACTCCTCCATCCATCCAACCCGACCCCTCCTCTCCTTACCCCACTCCCGCATCCATCCAGCCCTCTCCCCTCCTCTCTCACTCATCCCACTACCCCATTCATCCAGCACCGCAACCTCTTCTCTACCTTATCCCACTCCCACATCCATCGAGCACCGCTCCCTCCTCTCTTCCTCATCTCACTCCCGCATTTCTGCAGCCCCCGCCCCCTCTTCTCTCACTCATCCCACTCCCCTATCCACCCAGCACCGCCCTCTCCTTTCTTCGTCATCCCACTTCCGCATCCATCCAGTTATGTCTGCCCTCTCCTCTCTCCCTCATACCACTTCCCCATCTGTGCAGCCATACTCCCTCCTCTCTCCCTCATTCCACTCCAACATCTATCCAGCCCTGCCCCCTCCTCTTTCCCTCATCCCACTCCCGCATTAATCCAGCCCTGACCCCTCCTCTCTCTCTCATCCCACTCCCCGATCCATGCACCCTCGCCCACTTCTCTCTCCCTCATCCTACTTCGCCATCCATCCAGTCCAACCCCCTTCTCTCTCCCTCATTACACTCCCTCATCCATCCAGCCCCACCCCTTTCTTTCTCCCTCATTACACTCCCTCATCCATCGAGCACCGCCCCCTCCTCTCCTTATCCCACTCCCGCATCCATCCAGCCCTCTCCCCTCTCCCCTTCCTCTCCCCCTTATCCCGCAGCCACATCCATCCAGCACCGCCCCCTCCTCTCTTCCTCATCTCACTCCCGCATCTATGCAGGCCCCGCCTCCTCTTCTCTCCCTCATCCCACTGCTATATCCATCCAGCCCCGCCCCCTCCTTTCTCCGTCATCCATTTTCCGCATCCATCCAGCCCTCTCCCCTCCTCTCTCACTCATCCCACTCCCGCATTTATCTAGCCACACCTCCTACTCTCTTCCTCATCCCACTCCCACATCCATGCAGCCCCGCCCCCTCCTCTCTCCCTCATTCCACTCCCCCCTCCAACCAGCCTTGCCCCCTCCTCTCTCCCTCACCCCACTCCCCCATCCATCCAACCCTTCCCCCTCCTCTCGCTCTCATCCCACTACCGCATCCATCCAGCCCCGCCCCCTCCTCTTTCCTGCATCCATCCAGCCACGCCCCCTCCTCTCTCCCTCACCCCACTCCCCCATCCATGCAGCCCCGCCCCCTCCTTTCTCCCTCAACCCACTCCCCCATCAATCCAGCCCTGCCACCTCCTCACTCCCTCACCCCACTCACCCATCCATCCAACCCTGCCCCCTACTCTCTCCCTCATCCCACTCCCAAATCCGTCCAACCCTGCCCCCTCCTCTCTCCCTCATCTCACTCCTGCATCCATCAAGCCACGCCCCCTCCTCTCTCTCTCACCCCACTTCCCCATCCATCCAGCCCCGTTCCCTCCACTCTACCTCATCCGACTCTTCCATCAATCCAACCCTGCCCCCTCCTCCCTCCCTCAACCCACTCCCGCATCAATGAAGCTCTGCCCCCTCCTCTCTCCATCATCCCACTCTCCCATCTATCCAGCCCCACCCACTCCTCTCACCGTCATTCCACTCCAACATCCATTCAGCCCCGACCCCCCTCTCTCCTTCATCCCACTTCCGCACATATCCAGCCATGGCCAATCCTCTCCCACTCATCCCACTCCCCGATCCATGTAGCCTCGCCACCTTCTCTCTCCCCCATCCAACCAGCCCCACACCCTTCTCTCTCCTTCATCTCACTCCCCCATCCATCTAACCCCGACCCCTCCTCTCCTTATCCCACTCCCGCATCCATCCAGCCCTCTCCCCTCCTCTCTCACTCATCCCACTACCCCATTCATCCAGCACCGCAACCTCCTCTCTCCCTTATCCCACTCCCACATCCATCGAGCACCGCTCCCTCCTCTCTTCCCCATCTCACTCCCGCATCTATGCAAACCCCGCCCCCTCTTCTCTCCCTCATCCCACTCCGCTATCCATCCAGCCCCGCCCCCTCCTCTCTCCGTCATCCCACTCCCGCATCCATCCAGCTCTGCCCTCTCCTCTCTACCTCATACCACTCCCCCTTCCATGCAGCCATGCTCCCTCCTCTCTCCCTCATCCCACTTCCCCATTCATCTAGACCCGCCCCTTCTCTCTCTTTCATACCACTCCAGCATCCATCCAGACCTTCCCCCTCGTCTCTCCCTCATCCCACTCCCGAATTCATCTAGCGCTGCCCCCTCCTCTCTCCCTCATCCCACCCCCCCATTCAACCAGACCGCCCCCTCTTTTCTTCCTAATCCTACTCTCACTTCCACCCCTGCCCCCTCTTCTCTCCCTCATCCCACTTCCGCACCCATCCAGCCCTGTCCCTTCTTCTTTCCCTCATCCCAGTCCTCGATCCATCCAGCCCTGCCCCTCCTCTCTCCCTCATCTCACTTCCGCACACATCCAGCCCTGTCCCTTCCTCTATCCCTCATCCCAGTCCGCCATCCATCCAGCCCTGCCCCCTCCTCTCTCCCTCATCCCACTTCCGCACACATCCAGCCCTGTCCCTTCCTCTCTCCCTCATCCCAGTCCTCCATCCATACAACCCTGCCCCCTCCTCTCTACCTCATCCCACTCCCCTATTCATCCAGCCGTACCCCCTCCTCTCTGCATCATCTCACTCCTGCATCCATCCAGATCAGCCCCCTTCTCTCTCCCTAATCTCGCTCCCGCATCCATTCAGCCCTGCCCCCTCCTGTCTCCCTCATCCGACTCCCGCATTCATCCAGCCCCGCCCCTTTTACTCTCCCTTATCCCACTCCCGCATCCAACCAGCCGTGCCCCATCCTCTCTCCATCATCCCACATCCATGCAGCCGCCCCCTCCTCTCACCCTCATCCAATTTCCGCATCCATCCGGCCTTATCCCCTCCGCACTCCCTCATCCCACTCCCCCATCCATGTAACTCTGCCTCCTCCTCTCTTTCTCACCCCACTCCCCCATCCATCCAGCCTCGCCCCCCCTTCTCTCTCCCTCACTCAACTCCCTCATCCATCCAGCCCCGCTCCCCCTTCTCTCTCCCTCACTCAACTCCCCCATCCATCCAGCCCCGCCCCCCCTTCTCTCTCCTTCACCCCACTCCCCCATCCATCCTCCCCCGCCCCCCCCTTCTCTCTCCCTCACTCAACTCCCCCATACATCCAGCCCCGCCCCCTTCTCTCTCCCTCACCCCTCTCCCCCATCCATTCAGCCAAGCCCCCTCCTCTCTCCCTCATCCCACTCCCCGATCCATGCAGCCCCACCCACTTCTCTCTCCCTCATCCCACCAGCCCCACCCCCTTCTCTCTCCCTTATTACACTCCCTCATCCATCCAGCCCCGCCCCCTCCTCTCCTTATCCCACTCCCGTATCCATCCAGCCCTCTCCCCTCCTCTCTCCCTCATCCCATTCCCCCAATCATCTAGCACCGCCCCCTCCTGTCTCCCTTATCCCACAGCCACATCCATCCAGCACCTCTTCTCTTCCTCATCTCACTCACGCATCTATGCGGCCTCCGCACCCTCTTCTCTCCCTTATCCCATTCCTACATCCATCCAGCCCGCCCCCTCCTTTCTCAGTCATCCCACTCCCGCATCCATCCAGCCCTGCCCTCTCCTCTCTCCCTAATCCCACTCCTCTATCCATGCAGCCATCTCCCTTCCTGTCTCCCTCATCCCACTTCCCCATTCATCTAGCCCCGCCCCTTCTCTGTCCTTCATACCGCTCCAGCATCCATCCCTCTCTCTCTCATCCCACTCCCGAATTCATCTAACCACGCCCCCTCCTCTCTATCTCATCCCACTCTCGAATTCATCTAGCCACGCCCCCTCTCTCTCTTCCTCATCCCACTCCCGCATCCATCCAGCCCCGCCCCCTGCTCTCTACTTCATCCCACTTCCGCATCCAACCAGCCCTGCCACCTTCTCTCTCCCTCATCCCACTCCCCCATCCAACCAGCCCACCCCCTCCTCTCTCCCTCATCCCATTCCCTCTTTTATCCAGCCCTGCCCCCTCCTCTCTCCTTTATCCCACTTCCGCATCCATCCAGGACTGCCCCCTCCTCTCTCCCTCATCCCACTCCCTCATCCAACCAACCCGCCCCCTCTTCTCTCCTTCATCCCAGTCCCCCATCCATCCAGCCCTGCCCCCTCTTTTCTCCCTCATCTCACTCCTGCTTCCATCCAGCCCCGCCACCTCCTCTCTACCTCATCCCACTCCCCTATCCATTCAGCTCTACCCCCTCCTCTCTGCCTCATCTCACTCCCGCATACATCCAGACCCGACCCCTTCTCTCTCCCTAATCCCGCTCCCGCATCCATCCAGCCCTGTCCCCTCCTGTCTCCCTCATCCGACTCCCGCATCCATCCAGCCCCGCCCCTTTTTCTCTCCCTCATCCCACCAGCCGTGCCCCATCCTCTCTACATCATCTCACATCCATGCAGCCGCCCCCTCCTCTCTCCCTCATCCAACTTCCGCATCCATCCGGCCTTGTCCCCTCCGCACTCCCTCATCCCACTCCCCCATCCATGTAACTCTGCCTCCTCCTCTCTCCCTCTCCCTCACCTCACTAACCCATCCATCCAGCCCCGCCCCCCCTTCTCTCTCCCTCACCCAACTCCCCCATACATCCAGCCCCGTCCCCTTCTCTCTCCCTCACCTCTATCCCCCATCCATCCAGCCCCCTCCCTCCTCTTTCCCATATCCCACTCCCGCATCCTACCAGACCCGCCCCTTCTCTATCCCTCATCCTAATCCCGCTTCCATCCAGTCCCGCCCCCTCCTCTCTCCCTTATCTCACTCCCGAATCTGATCAGCCCAGCCCCCTTTTCTCTCCCTCATCCCAATCCCTTATCCATCCAGCCCCTCCCCCTTCTATCTCCCTCATCCCAATCCCGCATCCATCCAGCCCTGCCCACTTCGATCTCCCTCATCCCACTCCCGTATATATCCAGCCCCGCTCCCTCCTCTCTCCCTCATCTGACTCCCGCATTCGACCAGCCCCGCCCCCCCTCTCTCCCTCATCTCACTCCTGCATCCATGTAGCTCTGTCCCCTTCTCTCTTCCTTATCCCACTCCCCCATCCATGCAGCCGTGCCCCCTCCTCTCTCCTTCATCCCACTCCTGCATCCATCGTGCCCTGCCCCCTCTTCTCTCTCCATCATCCCATTCACCAATCCATCCAGCCCTGTCCCCTTCTCCCTCCCTCATCCCACTTCCCCATCAATCGAGTCCTGCTCCCTCCTCTCTCCCTCACCCCACTCCCCCTTCCATCTAGCCCTGCCCCCTCCTCTCTCCCTTACCCCACTCCTCCATCCAACCAGCCATGCCCCCTCCTCTCTCCCTCACCCCACTCTCCCATCCATCCAGCCCTGCCCCCTCCTCTCTCCCTCACCCCACTCCCCCATCCAACCAGATCTGCCCCCTCCCCTCTCCCTCAAACCACTCCCCGATCCATCCAGCCCTGCCTTCCTCCTCTCTCCCTCCCCCCACTCCCCCATCCAAAATAAATTCATTAAAGATATAGATATATCTACCGATATATGCGTGCGTATCTATCTATCTCTCTATTTATACGCCACATAAATAGAGAAATAAATAGATAAATAGAAAATAAATTAATTAAAGATATAGATAAATCTACCGTTATATGCGTGCGTATCTATCT
>JAXIVD010001751.1:28379-30879 GCA_036785275.1 Cancer borealis
CATTCCCCCCAACACACACACAATGCAACACACAGATAAACACGCACTCCCTCAACACACCCACACTAACTCCTCTAACGCACACAACCACCCTTATCTCCCAAAACTTATTCCCCGAACACATACACCAACACTCACTCTTACCTACACACAAATCAACAGTCACAGCCCCCAACGCACACTCCCACACTCAATCCCTAAACACTTATCCTCCTCAAAACACACACATCTACACTTATTCTTTCCAACACACACATACACATACACACATCACACTTATCAATATCCCCAAGCACCCTCCACTTATCAATATCCCAAAACACACCCTATTTATCAATACCCCAACACATACCCTAATTATACATACCCCAAAACACCTCAATTATCAATACCAGAAAACACACCCCACTTATCAATATCCGAAGAAACATCCAATTAGCAATACCCAAAACTTACCCAATTATATATACCCAAAACACACCCCACTTATCAATACCCCAAAACACATCCCACTTATTAATACCCCAAAACACATCCCACTTATCAATACCCCAAAACACACCCCACTTATCAATACCCCAAAACACACCCCACTTATCAATACACCAAAACACATCCCACTTATCAATACCCCAAAACACACACCACTTATCAATACCCGAAACACACCCCACTTATCAATACCCCAAAACACACCCCACTTATCAATACCCAAAACACATCCCACTTATTAATACCCCAAAACACACCCCACTTATCAATACCCCAAAACACACCCCACTTATCAATACCCAAAAACACACACCACTTATCAATACCCAAAAACACACACCACTTATCAATACCCCAAAACACATCCCACTTATCAATACCCCAAAACACACCCCACTTATCAATACCCAAAAACACACACCACTTATCAATACCCCAAAACACATCCCACTTATCAATACCCCAAAACACACCCCACTTATCAATACCCCAAAACACACTCGACTTATTAATACCCCAAAACACCCCCCACTTATCAATATCCCAAAACACATCCCACTTATTAATACCCCAAGACACAACCCACTCATCAATACCCCAAAACACACCCCACTTATTAATACCCCAAAACACATCCCACTTATCAATACCCCAAAACACACCCCACTTATTAATACCCCAAAACACATCCCACTTATCAATACCCCAAAACACATCCCACTTATCAATACCCCAAAACACACCCCACTTATCAATACCCCAAAACACCCCCCACTTATTAATACCCCAAAACACATCCCACTTATCAATACCCCAAAACACACACCACTTATCAATACCCAAAACGCACCCCACTTATTAATACCACAAAACACACCCCACTTATCAATACCCAAAACGCACCCCACTTAATAATACCCCAAAACACAACCCATTTATCAATACCCCAAAACACACCCCACTTATTAATACCCCAAAACACACCCCACTTATCAATACCCAAAACGCACCCCACTTATTAATACCCCAAAACACACCCCACTTATCAATACCCCAAAACACACCCCACTTATTAATACCCCAAAACACACCCCACTTATCAATACCCAAAACACACCCCACTTATCAATACCCAAAACGCACCCCACTTATTAATACCCCAAAACACCCCCCACTTATCAATACCCCAAAACACACCCCACTTATTAATACCCAAAACGCACCCCACTTATTAATACCACAAAACACACCCCATTTATCAATACCCCAAAACACACCCCACTTATCAATACCCCAAAACACATCCCACTTATCAATACCCCAAAACACATCCCACTTATCAATACCCCAAAACACATCCCACTTATCAATACCCCAAAACACATCCCACTTATTAATACCCCAAAACACACCCCACTTATCAATACCCCAAAACACACACCACTTATTAATACCCCAAAACACCCCCCACTTATCAATACCCAAAACACATCCCAGTTATCAATACCCCAAAACACACACCACTTATCAATAACCCAAAACACATCCCACTTATTAATACCCCTAAACACACACCACTTATTAATACCCCAAAACACCCCCCACTTATCAATACCCCAAAACACATCCCACTTATCAATACCCCAAAACACACCCCACTTATCAATACCCCAAAACACACACCACTTATTAATACCCTAAAACACACCCCACTTATTAATACCACAAAACACACCCCACTTATCAATACCCCAAAACACACCCCACTTATCAATACCCCAAAACACACCCCACTTATCAATACCCCAAAACACACCCCACTTATCAATATCCCAAAACACATCCCACTTATCAATACCCCAAAACACACCCCACTTATCAATACCCCAAAACACACACCACTTATCAATACCCCAAAACACACCCAATTATCAATACCCCAAAACACACCCCACTTATCAATACCCCAAAACACATCCCACTTATCAATACCCCAAAACACATCCCA
>JAXIVD010001751.1:35879-53379 GCA_036785275.1 Cancer borealis
GAGGAGGGGGCGGTGCTGGATGGATGTGGGAGTGGGATGAGGGAGAGAGGAGGGGGCGGTGCTGGATGGATGTGGGAGTGGGATGAGGGAGAGAGAAGGGAAGAAGGCTGGATGGATGCGGGAGTGGAATAAGGAGAAGAGGGAGCGGTGCTAGATGGATGTGGGAGTGGGATGAGGGAGAGAGAAGGGGGTGCGCTGGATGGATGGGGGAGTGGGATGAGGGAGAGAGAAGGGGGCGAGGCTACATGGATCGGGGAGTGCGATGAAAGAGAGAGAAGGGGCAGGGCTGGATTGATGCGGGAGTGGGAGGAGGGTAAGAGGAGGGGGCAGGATTGGACGGATTTGGGAGTGAGATGAGGGAGAGAGTAAGGGGTGGGGCTGGATGGATGCGGGATTGGGATGAGGGACAGAGAAGGGGAAGGGGCTGGTCAGATGTGGGAGTGGGATGAGGGAGAGAAGATAGGGCAGGGTTGAATGTATGCGGGAGTGGGATGAGGGAGAGAGGAGGGGAGAGTGCTGGATGGATGCGGGAGTGGGATGAGGGAGAGGAGGGGGCGGGGCTGGATGGATGGGAGAGAGGGGTGAGGTTGAGTGAAGGGGGCGCGGCTGGATGTATGAAGGAGTTGGGTGAAGGAGAAATAAGGGGGGGGCGGGGTTGGATGGATGGGGGAGTGGGTTGAGGGAGAAAGGAGGGGGAAGAGTTGCATGGATAGGGGAGTGGGATGAGGGAGAGAGGAGGGGGCGGGGCTAGATGGATGGGGTAGAGGAGTGAGGGAGAGAGAAGGGGGCGGGGCTGGATGTATGGAGGAGTTGGGTGAGGGTGAGAGAAGGGGGGACAGGGCTGGATGGATGGGTTAGTGGGGTGAGGGAGAGAGGAGGAGGCAGAGTTGCATGGATGGGGGAGTAGGATGAGGGAGTGCGGAGGGTACAAGGCCGGATGGATGCGAAAGTTGGATGAGGGAGAGAAGAGGGGGCGGCTGCATGGATGTGGGATGATGTAGAGAGGATGGGGCACGGCTGGTTGGATGCGGGAGTGGGATGAAGGAGAGAAAAAGGGGCGGGGCTGGATGGATGCGGGAGTCGGATGAGGGAGACAGGAGGGGCCAGGGCTCGATGGATGCGGGAGCGGGATTAGGGAGAGAGAAGGGGGCGGGTCTGGATGGATGCGGAAGTGGGATGAGGCAGAGAGGCGGGGGTAGGGCTGGATGGATAGGGGAGTGGGATGAGGGAGAGAGGAGGGGACAGGGCTGGATGGATGCGGAAGTGGGATGAGGGAGAGAGGAGGGGACAGGGCTGGATGGATGCGGAAGTGGGATGAGGGAGAGAGGAGAGGGCAGGGCTGGATAGAAGTGGGAGTGGGATAAGGGAGAGAGGAGGGGGTGGGCTGGTTGGATGGGGTAGTGGGATGAGGGAGAGAGGAGGGGGCAGGGCTGGATGGATGCGGAAGTGGGATAAGGGAGAGAGGAAGGGGCAGGGCTGGATGGATGCGGAAGTGGGATGAGGGAGAGAGGAAGGGGCGGGGCTGGATGGATGCGGAAGTGGGATAAGGGAGAGAGGAAGGGGCGGGGCTGGATGGATGCGGAAGTGTGATAAGGAAGAGAGGAAGGGGCGGGGCTGGATGGATGCGGAAGTGGGATGAGGGAGAGAGGAAGGGGCGGGGCTGGATGGATGCGGAAGTGTGATAAGGAAGAGAGGAAGGGGCGGTGCTGGATGGATGCGGAAGTGGGATAAGGGAGAAAGGAAGGGGCGGGGCTGGATGGATGCGGAAGTGGGATAAGGGAGAAAGGAAGGGGCGGGGCTGGATGGATGCGGAAGTGTGATAAGGAAGAGAGGAAGGGGCGGTGCTGGATGGATGCGGAAGTGGGATAAGGAAGAGAGGAAGGGGCGGGGCTGGATGGATGCGGAAGTGGGATAAGGAAGAGAGGAGGGGGCGTGGCTAGATGAATTCGAGAGTGGGAAGAGGGAGAGAGGAGGGGTTGTGGCTAGATGAATGCGGGAGTGGGATGAGGGAGAAAGGAGGGGGAGGGGCTGGATGGATAGGGGAGTGGGAAGAGGGAGAGAAGAGGGGGCCGGGTTTGCATAGATGCGGGAGTGAGATGAGGAAGAGAGGAGGGGGCGGTGCTCGATGGATGTGGGAGTGGGATAAGGGAGAAAAGAGGTTGCGGTGCTGGATGAATAGGAGTGGGATGAGTGAGAGAGGAGGGGAGAGGGCTGGATGGATGCGGGAGTGAGATAAGGAGAGGAGGGATCGGGGTTGGATGGATGGGGAGTGAAATAAAGGAGAGAGAAGGGGGTGGGGCTTGTTGGGTAGGGGAGAGAGAAGGGGGCGAGGCTAAGTGAATCGGGGAGTGGGATGAGGGGGAGAGGAGTAGCCGTGGCTGGATTTATGCGGGAGTGGGATGAGGGAGAGAAGGGGGGCTAGGCTGTATGGATGTTGGAGTGGAATGACGGTGAGAGGAGGGGATGGGGCTGGTAGGAAGGGAGAGTAGGATGAGGGAGAGAGGAGGGGACAGGGCTTGATTGATGCGGGAGTGGGTTGAGGGAGAGAGGATGGGGATGGACTGGATGGATGGAGGAGAGAGGTGAGGCAGAGAGAAATGGGCGGGACTGTATGGATGGAGGAGTGGGGTGAGGGAGTGAGTAGAGGGTGGGGCTGGATGGATGGAGGAGTGGGGTACGGGAGAGAGGAGGGAGGAGAGAAGAGGGAGCAGGGCTGGATTGATGGGGGAGTGGGATGAGGTAGAATGGAGGGGGAAGGGCTGGATGGATGGGGGAGAGGGATGAGGTACAGTGGAGGGAGCGGGGCTGGATGGATAGGGAAGTGGGGTGAGGGAGAGAGGAGGGGGCGTGCCTTGATGGATGCAGGAGTGGGATGAAGGAGAGAGAAGGGGACAGGGTTGGATGGAATTGGGAGTGGGGAGAGGGAGAGAGGAGGGGGCGGGACTGCATGGATGGGGGAGTGGGGTGAGGGAGAGAGGAAGGGGCGTGCTAGATGGATGCGGGAGTGGGATGATGGAGAGAGGAGGGGCAGGATGGATGGATGGGGGAGTGGGTTGAGGGAGGGAGGAGGGGGCATGACTGGATTAATTGGGGAGTGGGATGAGGGAGAGAGGAGGGGACAGGGTTGGATGGATTTGGGAGTGGGATGAAGGAGAGAGTATAGGGCGGGGCTGGATGGATGCGGGATTGGGATGAGGGAGAGAGAAGGGGGAGGGCTGGTCGGATACGGGAGTGGGATGAGGGAGAGAACATATGGCAGGGCTGGAGGGATGGGGGAGTGGGATAAGTGAGAGAGAAGGGGGCGATGCTGGATAGATGGGGGAGTGGGACTAGGGAGAGGAGGGGGGAGGGCTGGATGGATGCGGGAGAGGAGGGGGCGGGACTGGATGGATGGGGGAGAGAGAAGGGGATGGGGATCGATGTATGGGGCAGTTAGGTGTGGGAGAAAAGGGGGGGCTGGTGCTGGATGAATGGGGAAGTGAGTTGAGGGATAGAGGAGGGGGCAGAGTTGCATGGATGGGGGAGTGGGATGAGTGAGAGAGGAGGTGGCAGGGCTGGATGTATGGGGGAGTAGGGTGAGGATGAGAAGTTGGGGCGAGAGTGGATGGAGGAGAGAGAGAGAGAGAGAGAGAGAGAGAGAGAGAGAGAGAGAGAGAGAGAGAGAGAGAGAGAGAGAGAGAGAGAGAGAGAGAGAGAGAGAAGGGGGCGGGGCTGGATGTATGGGGGAGTTTGGTGAGGGAGAGAGAAGGGGGGGTCGGGCTGGGTGGATGTGGGAGTGGGGTGAGGGAGAGAGGAAGAGACAGAGTTCCATCGATGGGGGAGTGGGATTGGGGAGACATTAGGGCATCATGGATGGTGGATGGGGTGAGGTAGAGAGGAGGGGGCAGGGTTGTATGGATGGGGTAGTGTGACCAGGATGAGAGAAGGGGGGGCGGGACTGAACGGATGGGGGAGTGGGTTGAGGGAGATAGGAGGGGGCACAGTTGCATGAATGGGGGAGTGGGATGGCTGAGAAAGGAGGGGACAGGTCTGGATGGAGGGGGGAATGGGATGAGGGAGAGAGTAGGGGGCGGGGCTGGATGGATGGGGGAGAGGGTTGAGGGAGAGAGAAGTGGGCGGGGCTGGATGTATGGGGGAGTTGGGTGACGGAGAGAGAAGGGCGGGCGGGGCTGGATGGATGTGGGAGTGGGGTGAGGAAGAGAGGAGGGGGCAGAGTTGCATGGATGGGGGAGTGGGATGAGGGAGAGAGGAGGGGGCAGGGCTGGATGGATGGGTGAGTTGAATGAGGGAGAGAGGAGGGGGCAGGGCTGGATGGATGGGGGAGTGGGATGAGGGAGAGAGTAGGGGGCGGGGTTGGATGGATGGGGGAGAGGGTTGAGGGAGAGAGAAGAGGGCGGGACTGGATGTATGGGGGAGTTAGGTGAGGGAGAGAGAAAGGGGGGCTGGGCTTGATGGATGAGGGAGGGGGTTGAAGGAGAGATGAAGGGGCAGAGTTGCATTGATGGGGGAGTGAGATGAGGGAGTGGAGGGGGCAGGGCTGGATGGATGGGTGAGTTGGATGAGGGAGAGAGGAGGGGGCAGGGCTGGATGGATGGGGGAGTGGGATGAGGAAGAGAGGAGGAGGCGGGGCTGGGCTGGGAGGGAGGGAGGAGGGGTATGGACAGGGTGGATGGAGGAGAGGGGTGAGGCAGGATGTATGTGGGAGTGGGATGAGGGAGAGAAGAGGGAGCGGAGCTGGATGGATGCGGGAGTCGGATAAGGTGGAGAGGAGGGGGTGGTGCTGGATGAATGGAGGAGTGGGATGAGGGAGAGAGGAGGGGAAAGGGCTGGATGGATGCGGGAGTGTGATAAGGAGAGGAGGAGGCGGGGCTGGATGGATGAGGGAGTGTGATGAGGGAGAGAGAAGGGGGTGGGGCTGGATGGATAGGTGAGTGGGATGAGGGAGAGAGAAGTGGGCGAGGCTGCATGGATCAGCGAGTGGGATGAGGGAGAGAGAAGGGGGTAGGGCTGTGTTGATGCGGGAATGGGATGAGGGAAAGAGGAGGGAGCGGGGCTGGATAGATGTTGGAGTGGAATGAGGGAGAGAGGAGGGTGTGGGGCTGGATGGATGCGGTAGTGGGATGAGGGAGATAGGAGGGGGCAGAGCTGGATTGATGAGGGAGTAGGTTGTGGGAGAGAAAAGGGGGATGGATGGAAGAGAGGGGTGAGACAGAGAGGAGGGGGCGAGGCTAGATGGACGGAGGAGTTGGGTGAGGGAGAGAATAGAGGGTGAGGCTAGATTGATAGAGGAGTGGGGTGCGGGAGAGAGGAGGGGGCGGGGCTTGATGGATGGGGAAGCGGGATGAGGTTGAGAGGAGGTAGCGTGGCTGGATGGATGCGGGAGTGGGATGAGAGTGAGAAGAGAGAACAGGGTTGAATGGATTTGGGAGTGGGGTGAGGGAGAGAGGAGGGGGCAGGGTTGGATGGATGCGTGAGTGGAATGAGGGAGTGAGGAGGGGGCAGAGTTGGATGGATGGGGGAGTGGGTTAAGGGAGAGAGGTGGTGGCAGGGCTGGATGGATGGGGAGTGTGGTGAGGGAGAGAGGAGGGGGCAGGGCTGGATGGATGCGGTAGTTGGATAAGGGAGAGAGGACGGGGCGGGGCTGCATGGATGGGGGCGTGGGGTGAGGGATTGAGCAGAGGGCGTGGCTGGATGGATAAGGGAGAGAGAAGGGGGCGGGTCTGGATGGATGCAGGAGTGGGATGAGGAGAGGGGCTGGGGCTGCATGGATGGGGGACTGGGATGAGGGAGAGAGGAAGGGGTATGGCTAGATGGATGCGGGAGTGGGATGGGGGAGAGAGGAGGGGCAGGGTTGGATGGATGGGGGAGTGGGGTGAGGGAGAAAGGAGGCGGCAGGGCAGGAATATTAGGGGAGTGGGATGAGGGAGACAGGAGGGGGCAGTGTTGGATGGATTTGGTAGTGGGATGAGGGAGAGAGTAGGGGGCAGGGCTGGATGGATGCGGGAGTGGGATGAGGGAGAGAACATAGGGCAGGGCTGGATGGATGGGGGAGTGGGATAAGGGGGCAATGCTGGATAAGGGAGTGAGATTAGGGAGAGGAGTGGGGAGGGCTGGATGGATGCGGGAGTGGGATGAGGAAGAGGAGGGGGCGCGACTGGATGGATGGGGGAGAGGGTTGAGGGAGAGAGAAGGGGGTGGGGCTCAATGTATGGGGGAGTTAGGTGAGGGAGACAGAAGGGGGGGCGGGGCTGGATGGATGGGGAAGTGGGTTGAGGGAGAGAGGAGGGGGCATGGCTGCATGGATGGAGGAGTGGGATGAGGGAGAGAGGGGAGGGCATGGTTGGATGGATGGGGGAGTGGGATGAGTGAGAGAGGAGGGCTCGGGGCTGGATGGATGTAGGAGAGGGGTGAGGGAGAGAGAAAGGGGCGGGGCTGGATGTATGGGGGAGTGGGGTGAGGGAGAGAGGAGGGGGCAGGGTTATATGGATAGGGGAGTGGGATGAGGGAGAGAGGAGGGGGTGGGGCTGGATGGATGCGGTAGTGGGATCAGGAAGAGAGAAGGAGGGCGGGGCTGGACGGATTGGGGAGTTGGTTGAGGGAGAGAGGAGGGGGCAGAGTTGCATGGATGGGGGAGTGGGATGAGTGAGAGAGGTTGGGATATGTCTGGATGGATGGGGGAGTTTGATGATGGAGAGAGGAGGGGGCGGGGCTGGATGGATGGGGGAGAGGGGTTAAGGAGAGAGAAGTGGGCGTGGCTGGATGCATGGGGGAGTTGGATGAGAGAGAGAGAGAGAGAGAGAGAGAGAGAGAGAGAAGGGGGGAAGGGGCTGGATGGATGTGGGAGTGGGGTGAGGAAGAGAGGAGGAGGCAGAGTTGCATGGATGGTTGAGTGGGATGAGGGAGAGAGAATTGGGCAGGGTTGGATGGATGTGGGAGTGGGATGAGGGAGAGAGAAAGGGGTGGGGCTGGAAGAATGGGGAAGAGGGTTGAGGGAGAGAGAAGGGGGCGGGGCTAGATGTATGGGGGAGTTGAGTATGGGAGAGAGAAGGGGGGAACGTGGCTGGATGGATGGGGGAGTTGATTGAGGGAGAGAGGAGGGGGCAGAGCTGGATTAATGGGGATGTGGGATGGGGGAGAGAGGAGGGGGCAGGGCTGTATGGATGGGGGAGTGGGATGAGGGAGAGAGGAGGGGACGGGTATGTATGGATGGGGTATAGGTGTGGTGAAGAGAGAAGGGGGCAGGGCTAGATGGAAGGGGGAGTGGGTTAAGGGAGAGAGGTGGCGGCAAGGCTGGATGGGGAGTGTGGTGAGGGAGAGAGGAGGGGGCAGGGCTGGATGGATGCGGAAGTTGGATAAGGGAGAGAGGACGGAGCGGTGCTGCATGGATGGGGGCGTGGGGTGAGGGATTGAGCAGAGGGCGTGGCTGGATGGATAAGGGAGAGAGAAGGGGGCGGATCTGGATGGATGCAGGAGTGGGATGAGGAAGAGGGGAGGGGGCAGTGCTGGATGGATAGGGGAGTGGGATATGGGAAAGAGTAGGGGGCAGGGTTGGCTGGATTTGGGAGTGGGATGAGGGAGAGAGTAGGGGGCGGGGCTGGATGGATGCGAGATTGGGATGAGGGAGAGAGAAGGGGGAGGGGCTGATCGAGTGCGGGATTGGGATGAGGGAGAGAGAAGCGGATGGGGCTGGTCGGATATAGGAGTAGGATGAGGGAGAGAAGATAGGGCAGGGCTGGATGGATGGGGAGTGGGATAAGGGAGAGAGAAGGGGGCGATGCTGGATGGATGGGGGAGTGGGATTAGGGAGAGAGGAGAGGGGAGGGCTAGCTGGATGCGGATGTGGATTGAGGGAGAGAGGAGGGGGCAGAGTTGCATTGATGGGGGAGTGGGATGAGGGAGAGAGGAGTGGGCTGGGCTGGATGGATGGAGGAGTGGGATGAGGGAGAGAGGAAAAGGCGGGGCTGGGCTGGGAGGGAGAGAGGAGGGGGATGGACAGGATGGATGAAGGAGAGGGGTAAGGCAGGATGGATGGGGGTGTGGGATGAGGAAGAGAATGAGGGGGCGTGACTAGATGAATGCGGGAGTGGGATGAGGGACAAAGGAGGGGGCGGGGCTGGATGGATAGAGGAGTGGGATGACGGAGAGAAGAGGGGGCGGGGGCTGCATAGAAGCGGGAGTGAGATGAGGAAGAGAGGAGGGAGCGGTGCTGGATGGATGTTGGAGTGGTATAAGGGGGAGAGGAGGGGACGGTGCTGGATGAATTGGGGAGTGGGATGAGGGAGAAAGGAGGGGAGAGGGCTGGATGGATGCGGGAGTGGGAAAAGGAGAGGAGGCGGCGGCACTGGATGGATGGGTGAGTGTGATGAGGGAGAGAGAAGGGGGTGGGGCTGGATGGATGGGGGAGTGGGATGAGGGAGAGAAAAGGGGGCAAGGTTACATGGATTGGGGAGTGGGAAGAGGGAGAGAGGAGTGGGCATGGCTGTATTGATGCGGGCTTCGGATGAGGGAGAGAGGAGGGGGCGGGGCTGGATGGATGTTGGAGTGGAATGAGGAAGAGAGGAGGGGTTGGGGCTGGATGGATGGGTAAGTGGGGTGAGATTGAGAGGAGGGGCGTGGCTGGATGGATGCAGGAGAGAAGAGGGGGCAGGGTTGGATGGATTTGGAAGTGGGGTGAAGGAGAGAGGAGGGGGAAGGGTTGGATGGATGGGTGAGTGGGGTGAGGGAGAGAGGAGGGGGCGGAGTTGCATGGATGGTTGAGTGGGATGAGGGAGAGAGAATTGGGCAGGGTTGGATGGATGTGGGAGTGGGATGAGGGAGAGAGAAAGGGGTGGGGCTGGAAGAATGGGGAAGAGGGTTGAGGGAGAGAGAAGGGGGCGGGGCTAGATGTATGGGGGAGTTGAGTATGGGAGAGAGAAGGGGGGAACGTGGCTGGATGGATGGGGGAGTTGATTGAGGGAGAGAGGAGGGGGCAGAGCTGGATTAATGGGGATGTGGGATGGGGGAGAGAGGAGGGGGCAGGGCTGTATGGATGGGGGAGTGGGATGAGGGAGAGAGGAGGGGACGGGTATGTATGGATGGGGTATAGGGGTGGTGAAGAGAGAAGGGGGCAGGGCTAGATGGAAGGGGGAGTGGGTTAAGGGAGAGAGGTGGCGGCAAGGCTGGATGGGGAGTGTGGTGAGGGAGAGAGGAGGGGGCAGGGCTGGATGGATGCGGAAGTTGGATAAGGGAGAGAGGACGGAGCGGTGCTGCATGGATGGGGGCGTGGGGTGAGGGATTGAGCAGAGGGCGTGGCTGGATGGATAAGGGAGAGAGAAGGGGGCGGATCTGGATGGATGCAGGAGTGGGATGAGGAAGAGGGGAGGGGGCAGTGCTGGATGGATAGGGGAGTGGGATATGGGAAAGAGTAGGGGGCAGGGTTGGCTGGATTTGGGAGTGGGATGAGGGAGAGAGTAGGGGGCGGGGCTGGATGGATGCGAGATTGGGATGAGGGAGAGAGAAGGGGGAGGGGCTGATCGAGTGCGGGATTGGGATGAGGGAGAGAGAAGCGGATGGGGCTGGTCGGATATAGGAGTAGGATGAGGGAGAGAAGATAGGGCAGGGCTGGATGGATGGGGAGTGGGATAAGGGAGAGAGAAGGGGGCGATGCTGGATGGATGGGGGAGTGGGATTAGGGAGAGAGGAGGGGGGAGGGCTAGCTGGATGCGGATGTGGATTGAGGGAGAGAGGAGGGGGCAGAGTTGCATTGATGGGGGAGTGGGATGAGGGAGAGAGGAGTGGGCTGGGCTGGATGGATGGAGGAGTGGGATGAGGGAGAGAGGAAAAGGCGGGGCTGGGCTGGGAGGGAGAGAGGAGGGGGATGGACAGGATGGATGAAGGAGAGGGGTAAGGCAGGATGGATGGGGGTGTGGGATGAGGAAGAGAATGAGGGGGCGTGACTAGATGAATGCGGGAGTGGGATGAGGGACAAAGGAGGGGGCGGGGCTGGATGGATAGAGGAGTGGGATGACGGAGAGAAGAGGGGGCGGGGGCTGCATAGAAGCGGGAGTGAGATGAGGAAGAGAGGAGGGAGCGGTGCTGGATGGATGTTGGAGTGGTATAAGGGGGAGAGGAGGGGACGGTGCTGGATGAATTGGGGAGTGGGATGAGGGAGAAAGGAGGGGAGAGGGCTGGATGGATGCGGGAGTGGGAAAAGGAGAGGAGGCGGCGGCACTGGATGGATGGGTGAGTGTGATGAGGGAGAGAGAAGGGGGTGGGGCTGGATGGATGGGGGAGTGGGATGAGGGAGAGAAAAGGGGGCAAGGTTACATGGATTGGGGAGTGGGAAGAGGGAGAGAGGAGTGGGCATGGCTGTATTGATGCGGGCTTCGGATGAGGGAGAGAGGAGGGGGCGGGGCTGGATGGATGTTGGAGTGGAATGAGGAAGAGAGGAGGGGTTGGGGCTGGATGGATGGGTAAGTGGGGTGAGATTGAGAGGAGGGGCGTGGCTGGATGGATGCAGGAGAGAAGAGGGGGCAGGGTTGGATGGATTTGGAAGTGGGGTGAAGGAGAGAGGAGGGGGAAGGGTTGGATGGATGGGTGAGTGGGGTGAGGGAGAGAGGAGGGGGCGGGGCTGCATAGAGTGGGGGGAGTGATACTGGAGGGGGCGTGGCTGGATGGATGCGAGAGTGGGATGAGGGAGAGAGGAGGGGGCAGGGTTGTATGGATGGGGGAGTGGGGTGAGGGAGAGAGGAGGGGGCAGGGCTGGATGTATGTGGGAGTGGGATGAGGGAGAGAGGATGGGGCGGAGCTGAATGGATGGGGGATTGGGATGAGGGAGAGAAAAGGGGGAGGGGCTGGTCGAATGCAGGAGTAGGATGAGGGAGAGAGAAGGGGGCGGGGCTGGTCGGATACGGGAGTGGGATGAGGGAGAGAAGATAGGTCAGGACTGGATGGATGGGGGAGTGGGATAAGGGAGAGAGAAGTAGGCGATGCTGGATGGATGGGGGAGTCGGATTAGGGAGAGAGGAGGGGGGAGTGGGATGAGAAAGAGAAGGGGGCGGTGCTGGATGGATGGGGGAAAGGTGTGAGGGAGAGAGAAGGGGGCGGTGCTAGATATATGGGGGAGTTGGGTGAGGGAGAGAGAAGGGGGGAGCGGGGCTTGATGGATGGGGGAGTGGGTTGAGGGAGAGAGGAGGGGGCAGATTTGCATGGATAGGGGAGTGGAATGAGTGAAAGAGGAGGGGGCGGGGCTGGATGGTTGGGAAAGAGGGGTGAGGGAGAGAGAGAAGGGGGCGGGGCTGGATGTATGGGGGAGTTGGGTGAGGGAGAGAGAAGGGTGGAGGGCGGGGCTGAATGGATGGGGGAGTGGGGTGCGGGAGAGAGGAGGAGGCAGAGTTGCATGGATGAGGGAGTGGGATGAGGGAGAGCTGAAGGGACAGGGCCGGATGGATGCGGAAGTTGGATGAGGAGGGGACGGGGCTGCATGGATGGGGAGTGGGGTGATGGAGAGAGGAGATTGCGTGGCTGGATGGATGCGGGAGTGGGATGAGAGAGAGAGAGAGGAGGGGGCGGGGCAGGATGGATGCGGTAGTGGGAAGGGGGCAGGGTTGGATGGATGGGGGAGTGGGGTGAGGGAGAGAAAAGGGGGCAGGGTTGGATGGATGGGGAAGTGGGGTGAGGGAGAGAGGAGACGGCAGGGCTGTATGGATGGGAGAGTGGGGTGAGGGAGAGAGGAAACGGCAGGGCTGTATGGATGGGAGAGTGGGTGAGGGAAAGAGAAGAAAGCAATGCTGGATGGAGAAGGGGAGTAGGGGTGAGGATTTAAGATGGGATTGGGAGGGAGGAAAGGGTAGGAATGGAAGGGGGAGTGGGGGGTTAAGGGGAGGAATGGAAAGGGAGAGGGGGGGAGGGGAAAGTGTTTTGGATGGAAGGGGATTAAAGAATGGGGGAAGGGATACGGATGAAAGGAATAGTAAGGAGGAGGAAAGGAAGGGTAAATGGGAAGGGGGAAGGGGAAGGAATGGCTGGAGGGAGAGGAAGGAGGAAAAATTAGGGATGAAAGAAAGTGTGGGAAGGAGGGAAAAGAGGGAGTGAGGAGAGAAGAAGGGATAGGGATATAGCTACCTACCTACCTACTTATTTATATATCTACCTACCTACCAATCTACCTATCTATATATCTTTCTACCTACCTACCTATCTATATATCTACCTACCTACCTTTCTACCTATACATATATCTATCTACCTACCTACCTTTCTACCTATACATATATCTATCTACCTACCTATCTATCTATATATCTATCTACCTGCCTACCTATCTATATATCTATCTACCTATATATCTACCTACCTACCTATCTATATATCTACCTATCTACCTACCTATCTATATATCTACCTACCTACCAATTTTATTGAGTTTTGGTTTTCTGCACAGGTCCTTTGTTTGAGTTCAACAAATATTTAGGTCACCATCTTCCAAGGCCTGGTGCAGCAGGTTGGTGACCTTGTTTAATTTAGAGCTCTTATTGAGCCTCCACCTGAAGCGAGAGAGGTGCTCCGAGTCGGGGATGACCTCCAGCGCAGTAGCCACAATGTCAATGACATCAGACTCCTGCTGGTTACGGTCAGTGTCCCTCTTAGCCAGACCGAAGTCCAGCAAGAAGGCACGCACGTCGCCCACGTCGGACACGTCCACCAGCACGTTCTTGCTGTGGATGTCACCGTGGGCGACGCCCCTGGCATGCAGGCGCCGCACTATGCCGCACACCTGCACGAGGGCCAGCAGACAGGTGCGCACCCCTCCGTGCTTTAGACAGTCTTCCAGCTGCTCTCCCGGGCACAACTCCATCACCAAGGAGGGAGGAGAATCAGTCGTCACCCCGTAAAACCGGGGCACGCCAGCCTCGCCATCCAGCTCCTGCAGTAGCTCCGCCTCCTCAGAGGTTTGCACTATCAGCTCAGGATCGTCCACAGGATCCTTAATTGCCACCTTCACAATGTTGTCCCGGGAGAGAGCAAGCCGCCCCCTGTACACTACGCCGAAGTGCCCTTCACCCAGGGCCTTCCCCCTCTTCAGGTGTTTCTTTTTAATGATTTTAATTTTTTCGCTGGTCCTTTGAACATATTCATGGGAATGCCGGGTCGTCACCAAGTTATCAGTCCGTGAATGCCGGGTCGACATCAAGTTATCAGTCCGAGAGTGTCCAGTCGTCATCAAATTATCCGTCCGAATCCGAGGCTTTTCTATTGTTTCTGTAGCGATAATTAATCCACCAGCGGCTTGCTAGGCCAACTGGCTTCCGCGAGACTGCTAATTAGTACCACTGGCGCTCACTCCCCTAAGGTAACAGGATTGTAGCCACCAATCCCAAGTAAAAGCACCAGTAAGAACAAGCTGCCGCGCCTCGTCAAGGTTACACAGTCTCTTGCCCAAGTGGGTGGCTACCCTTGGGCCGCGGCAGTATTACATAGTATATATAAGGGGCTGGTCACCCTGTTGGTGTCGCGTACTTCTAAACTCAGACTTCAAATACTGCGATGCTGAGCGTATTGAAGTAGAAAAAACCACACTGAAAACAAGTCCAAAGCTGCTTCCAGTTGTCCGTGGCGAGGCGTGCCTCAGGGCAACGGGTCCTTCCACCCAGCCTCTTAGTTTTTTTTTCTGACTTTCAGTAACATTATTTACACCTTCAAAAACTGCGATGCTGAGCGTATTGAAGTAGAAAAAACCACACTGAAAACGAGCTCAAAGCTGCTTCCAGCTATCCGTGGCGAGGCGTGCCTCAGGCAACAGGTCGTTCCACCCAGCCTCTTAATTTTTGTTTCCAAGTTCTAGTAACATTATTTACACCTTCAAATACTGCGATGCTGAACGTATTGAAGTAGAAATAACCACACTGAAAACGAGCTCATAGCTACTTTCAGTTGCCCGTGGCGAGGCGTGCCTCAGGGCAACGGGTCCTTCCACCCAGCCTCTTAGTTTTTGTTTCCCACTTTCAGTAACATTATTTACGCCTTCAAATACTGCGATGCTGAGCGTATTGAAGTAGAAATAACCACACTGAAAACAAGCTCAAAGCTGCTTCCAGTTGTCCGTGGCCAGGCGTGCCTCAGGGCAACGGGTCCTCCCAATGAGTCTCGGAAACGTTCCCGAGCCTCCCCCGCCTCCAACATGCAGAAGCCTGATGTCACAATCTTACTTGTTCGTCCAAGGTTCATTTTCAATTTGCATTTTATGACAGGTTGATAAACCACGATGGCCAAAATATTGAAGTAGTTTTTAAACTCCAACCTAACAACAAACTGAACATTTTGAATCAAATTTAATTCTTATCTCAACTCTAATCTTCAAGTGTTGTTATTGGCTGGCTGGCCAAGGCTGTGTGTATTCAGCCAGCCAATACCAACACACAGCCTTGGCCAGCCAGCCAATAGCAACACGAGTATGTGGTGAGGTTGGAGTTGAGGGAAGAATTATATTTTGATTCAAAATTTGAGGTTTGTCAATTATTGACTTGTGATATTTGGGGATATCGAGTGGTTTTGCTTCGATTTCAGTTCGCAATGTGTCGTTTCACTCAGGATCGGTTCGCTAAATTAAGGAATTATATATTTAATTCGTACTTGTTAGGTTAGGTTAGGTTAGGTTAGGTTAGGTTAGGTTAGGTTGGGTTGGGTTAGGTTAGACGACCTGGGCCGAGAGGAATAGGAGTGACACAACGCGGAGTGAACGGGTTTTGGGGCGAAACAACCCGAAACCTGTGTTGGGGGAGTGAGTGCATATGTGTATGTGTCGAGAGAGTGTTACCAAGTGTGTTGATTAAGTGTGTGTGTGTGTGTGTGTGTGTGTGTGTGTGTGTGTGTGTGTGTGTGTGTGTGTGTGTGTGTGTGTGTGTGTGTGTGTGTGTGTGCATGTGTTGAAGGAGTGAGTGTTGATATATGAGTGTGCCGGGGGAGTGTTAGCAGGTGTGTTAAGGGAGTGATTGTGGGTGTGTGTTGGGGTAGTGAGTGTGGGATGTGTGTGTCGAGGGAGTGTTAGCAGGTGTGTTGGGGAAGTAAGTGTGTGTTTGTACTGTGGATTAGTCTGGAGGGATGAGTGTGTTGATGCATATGTTGGGGTGTGAGTGTCAATGTTTGAGTTGGGGATGTGAATACGGATGTGTTGAGAGGATGCGTAAGGGTGTGTGTAAGTGTTGTGAGAGTGAATATGTGTGTGTGTGTGTGTGTGTGTGTGTGTGTGTGTGTGTGTGTGTGTGTGTGTGTGTGTGTGTGTGTGTGTGTGTGTGTGTGTGTAGGGCTGCGGGGCTGCAGAGCTGCAGTGCTGCGCGGCTACGAGGCTGCGGGGCCTCGGGGCTGCAGGGCAGCAGGACTGCAGAGCTGCGGTGCTGCGAGGTTACGAGGCTGCGGGGCTACAGGGTTGTGGGACCTCGGGGCTGTGGGGCTGCAGGGCTGCAAAACCTCGCGGCTGCGGGGCTACAATGATGCTGGGTTGCGGGGCTGCAGGGCTGCAGGGCTGTAGGGTTGCAAGACTGTGGGGTTGCAGAATTGTGGGTCTGCGGGTCTGCAGGGCTGCGGGTCTGCAGGGCTATGGGGCTGCAGGGTTGCAAGGCTGTGGGACTGCAGAACTTTGGATCTGCGGATCTGCAGGGCTGCGGGGCTGCAGGGCTTGCGGTCTTGCAGGGTTGCAGGGCTGCAAGTCTGTAGGGCTGCAGGGCTGCGGGTGAGTGAGTGTGAGGGTGAATTGGGGCAATGAGTGTAGATGTGTGTGGGGCTGCGGGGCTGCAGGACTGTGGATGAGTGAGTGAGTGTGAGGGTGTGTTGGGAGAATGAGTGTGACGTGTATATTGGAAAGAATAAGTGTTGATGTGTGTTTTGAAGAGGATGAGTGTGGGTGTGTTGTGGGATTGAGTGTGGGAGTGAGCGTTTAGAGGAGTGAGTGTAGATTTGTGTGTTGGTAAGAGTGAGTGTGGGTGTATGTGTTCGGGGATGTAAGTTTGGGTGTAGGTGTTTGGGGGAGGAGGGGGAGGAAGTGTGCTAGAGAGGGTGATTGTGTGGTTGTGTGTTGAGGGAAGTGTTAGGTGAGTAAGTGTGGATGTGTGTGTGTCGGAGGAGTGAGTGTGAATGTGTGTATCTCGGGGAAGTGACTGTGGGTGTATGGTTTGGGCAATGAGTGTGTCGGGGCAGTGTAAGCGGCTGTGGTGGGGGAGTGAGTGTGTTCATGTTGTGGATTAGTATGGAGGGATGAGTGTGTTGGTTGCATATATTGAGTTGTGAGTGTGAAGGTTTGTTTTGGGGGTGATTGGTTTGGGTGTGTGTTTTGAGGGTGTGAATATGGATGTTTTGGGGGATGAGGTTTGTTTGCTGGATGGAGTGAGTGTGGGTGTGTGAATAGGAGGGATTGAATGTGGATGAGTGTGTTGGGGAAGGAGTGAGTATGTGGGAGTGCGTGAATATGTGTATGTGTGTCAGGGGAGTGAGTGTGGTTTTGTGTGTTGGGTGTTGGAGTGTGGGTGTATGTGTGTGTTGGAGAAGAGAGTGTTGGTTTGTGTTGGGGGAGTGAGTATGGGTGCGTGTACTGCGTGTATTGCGTGTCTTTGTTGGGGGAGTGTTGAGTGTGTGTGTGTGTGTGTGTGTGTGTGTGTGTGTGTGTGTGTGTGTGTGTGTGTCTGTGTGGGTGAACGTGGCTGGGGGAGTGAGTGTTTGTGTATGTGTTGAAGATGAAAGTGGTTATGTGTGCTAGAAGTAGTAATTGTGGAATATTGTAATGGGAGTGACTATGCATGTGTGTGTGTGTGTGTGTGTGTGTGTGTGTGTGTGTGTGTGTATGTGTGTGTGTGTGTGTGTGTGTGTGTGTGTGTGTGTGTGTGTGTGTGTGTGTGTGTGTGTGTGTGTGTGTGTGTGTGTGTTTTGGGGAAGAGAGTGTAGGTGTGTTTCTGTGTGTGAGTGTGTGTGTGTGTGTGTGTGTGTGTGTGTGTGTGTGTGTGTGTGTGTGTGTGTGTGTTGGGGGGTAATGAGTGTGGCTGTGCGTGTATTAGGGGAAGTGAATGTTTGTTCGTGTGTGTGTGTGTGTGTGTGTGTGTGTGTGTGTGTGTGTGTGTGTGTGTGTGTGTGTGTGTGTGTGTGTGTGTGAGTGTTTGTGTGTGTATATGTGTGTGTATGTGTGTGTGTGTGTGTGTGTGTGTGTGTGTGTGTGTGTGTGTGTGTGTGTGTGTGTGTGTGTGTGTGTGTGTGTTTTGTGTGTGTGTAAATATGGATGAATGTGAGTGGGTGTGAGTGTGATGAGTGAGTATTTATGCGTGTGTTGGGGAGAGTATGCGAGTTTGTAAGTAGAGTGAGCGTGGGTGTGTGTGTGTGTGTGTGTGTGTGTGTGTCAGGAGTGAGTGTGGGCGTGTGTTGGGGGAGTGAGTGTGGGCGTGTGTTGGGGGAGTGAGTGTGGGCGTGTGATGGGGGAGTGAGTGTGGGCGTGTGTTGGGGGAGTGAGTGTGGCCGTGTGTTGGGGGAGTGGGTGTGGGCG